>JAOVYX010017116.1:0-22945 GCA_035668315.1 Drosera spatulata | reverse complement strand
ATAAATAAATAGCCCAAAAATAAATAGAGTCGACACCAAAATTTTACGTGGAAAACCCCTTAAAAAAAGGGTAAAAACCACGGGATTTTTCAGGAATACTCAGATGAATACTCAGATGACTGCAGGAAGTATGCTATTGAGTATACGAGCAAAGGAAAATACTTGGCAGGCCTGAATTTCAGTATATTGATGGTGGAGAATTATTTCAACAGAACAAGCCCTCAGAATGATGGATTGGACGTGGTTTTGATCGATATAGATGTCAGTCTTCCTGTAATTTCACCGCTGAATGACCTATTGAAAGATGGGTAACTTTCGTGCATTGCTCAGATCTTGTTTTTTCGCTATGCTTATGGTCCTTATTTTGCTATATAAATTAAGCGGCATTCTTGAACATGGGAGACGAGACAACTACATGATAGCTCAGGATTGCATTTCGTACGTTGCCTCGAGTTGTTTATTTCTTCCTATCCATAAACCTTTCTTTTCCTCTTTTAGTTTACTCAGACTGAGTGAACATAATCACCTAACTCTTTTCTGGAAACAGCGTTCATGATTCTGGTGTGAAACAAGTGACTGGCACCAGGGACATGCTTATTCTGAGGCTGTACAATATGCTTCATGCTGGAGGATGGACTATGTTGTTACTCACGAGGAACAACGCAACGTCACCATGTCCTACCTTATATCCAGAGGCTATAAAGGATTATCATTGATTATGAGGTAATGTTCATCCCCCACCAGCCTCTGCACAAACTTACTAGGCTGTTTTTCTGTCTTATCGTGAGACTTTTTAGCAGAACCTATGCTTCTTGGGTTTAGCCTCAGTTTCCTCTGAGTCTCATCTTTGGTGTCTTTGCAGATCAGATCATGAAATGGGCATGAATAACCAGGAGTACTTCTCGCGAAGAAGAGAAGCCTTGGAGAGAGAGGGGTTTCGCATTACTGGTGTTATCAGTAGCGAGATGGATACTTTGATTGGCAAAAGCATTGCAGAGCGTGTTTTCAAACTTCCACGAATGCTGTTTGTTTACAGCATACAGCTTGGCAGGGACATAAATAGCGGGTGATGGGATTGATGGCCCAGCGGCCTTGGTGAATGAGATACTAGTATACCATATGGTCCCGGGTCCTCTACACATGTCGCTCGTTTCTTTCAGGACTACGCTGAAATGAGCTTCTTATTTATTTGATCTGGATCATCACAGTATGTGGATGATGATTAGTATATTCCTGATAATGTGAGTTGTGACACTGTAAATACATGTGTATGGGATATAACTCCACAGGCGGACCTTTTATGTCAATTCTTGAAGCCACTTAAAATAGTTCTTTGTGATTCTGACCGTCACCGATCAATTACAAGTCAATTAACAAAAGGCTCTTATGTTAGACGAAACTGATCTTATTGATAAGTACACATCGTGGATAATTCTAGAATTGCTCGTAGTTGCAACCAAATTGAAGTCCATAATCTATGTTGAAAAGGGTAAATTGCACAATTCTGTAAACACAATTATTTGCATGTATCTCAATATGAACGACAAGAAACATCAACAGAACGTGCTATCTCATCCTCCCATGATGTTACATGCAAGCAAGTTTTGCTGTAAGACGACGTTTTATGTTTTGATCCTCTAATGGTAGACAGAGGAGTTAGGTTGCAAATAATTATCGCTGCATGCCGACTGATTGCAGTCGTTTCAACCATGCAATTCTCACACTTGGCTTCTTCAACTGCAAAAAGATCTCCCTGTATTCTTTCTTCAGAAAAATGTCCAAAGCAAACAAATAAAGCTCGCTTCCTTGTTCTACCTCCAGCATACCATCCAAGCACTCTATGCATTCGCCAATGCTGTAACTTCGTTCCCCTTGAATAGATTGGACTGTCACAGCGCTTCTAGACTCCACAGCATCAAGTTGGCGCTCGCCCTTGTCAGGATGTTCATTTTGGGGCCTTGATTCAACAGCTTCACATAGAGGCTCAATCCTCTCAGGTTCCACATCTTTAGGCTCGACATCTGAAAGATTAGTGATCAAGATATTCTTGACATGCTTTCTGCGCTGAGTGGGACGTTCAGAAACTTCGGCCTCTCCCTGCCCTGCGACTCCACTAAAGATGATTTCTAACTGATCAGTGTGCTCAAATGCCTTATATCGAAGCAAGGCAGCATCAGGGGTTGCCTGATAAAAATTGGGATTAGTCACAAAATTGCTCCCCAAAGAAAACCAAAATCCAAAATGAGACGTACAAGACATTAACGCGGTATAGATAAACCACTATACTTGTATATAGCATGCCCACTCTTCCTCGTTAGCACCAATCTGGCGAGTTGTTGGGTCCCATTTCATGAAATCAGTACATATCAACTTCGACCATGCCTTCCATTTTGAACGAGTGGAATCCCAATGATTCTTCAGTTGTTTCCTGTCTATGTTGAAGCCCAACCTTTTGTTCAACGATTCTAGAATATTTCTCCAACCATCCTTGTTGAAAGTCGGTCCAGGTCGGTTTCCCTTTGAAGTCTCTTCAACACATAAATCAAGGAAGCATTTGTGTGCAAAAGGAGACCATTGAGCTTTATATTTAGAAGTTGATATCTGTTTACTTGCCATTCATCCAGCAACCTACAATTCCAACGAGAACGTAAACCTCTTGTACATTACAGTAACATTAAAAACAACAGAGTCAGTGAAGGAAAAAGAATCATTATCATGCAAGAGCTATCCATAAGATCATGGAAGAGAGTTCACAGGGCAATCAAGACTGTGAACAGAATGCAAAAGGTGTACATGCATCCTTCTTCATAAATCAGTAAAGCACGGCACTGTGAAGTACACAAACACATCAAGAACAATGCCTGCACTGAATTTCATGCTAAAATTTTAATAAAAAAATGAAACATGGAGATCACAGTTTGCGCAAGGCGCAAGCCCAAACATGTTATAAGCTAAACCTATACTGCCAAATAACCCGACCCGCAATTAAGTAATTGAGGGAAAAGAATAAAAAGATCAAACACAAACATGTGATATTGGAATCAACTATAAATGTCAATCACCTAGGAGAGGAAGAACTATACAACGATGTATTCAGCACAGTAGCAACGAACCATGAATAGACAACTATATCAACAAAGAATTTACCCCGTTCACCACATGCTCAAGTAGGTTCTGAAGTCTGATCACCATACAAGTCTCAATGCAATCAGTCTCTCGCTTACACATGAAACTCCCTCTCCTAGTCTCCCAGGCCCTATGGTATAAGCAAAAAGGCAATCGCTCCAGGCCCATCTCATGTTTAAGTATATGTGCACATAATCATAAATCAAAATAACCGAAAACTGTATATCACCATAACGCACAGTCATGCAAGAATGCCCTGTAAGAGATGACTCATCGACTCAAGATAACTTACCAAGTCATCAACCATCTTTCTTGAAACATCTAGAACAAGCTCATTTCGACACGAAAATGGAACACACTCAACATCACCAAATCACATACACTTCAAATTAATACGGCATTCGACATAGACTCCGAAGAAGGGCAGCCACAAGTGAAAGCTAAGAACTAATGAACCAAACAGCCAGCAGCAACAACACCACCACCAATGGGTTCAAAATTGAAGTCCAACAGCCAAAAAAACAAAAAACTAAAAACTAAAAAAACTAACAAAAAAAAAAAAAACTACACAAGTTCTTCAAATTTGAACAATTTCATGGATAAAATCACAAATACCATCTGGGTTCGTAAAGCATCAATGGGATGACAAAGGGTCAACAAATTTTGGCAAGAATTCAACATACAAGTAGTATTAAGACACCCTAATTTCTGAATCTTCAGATATTTTGGGGCAGAAAGCAGATCAGTTACATGATGAAACCATTTGGGTGAGTTCAATACCAGATCTGTAGCATAAGTGATTAGAAGAAAAGGAAACAGAGAGGATTACATACTTGTGAAGTGGTTGGGTACTGAAGGTTCCCTTCGCTTCTTCTTGTAGGGTTCCATTGGTGGAAGGTTGTTCTTATACTATAGTATGAGCATTTGTTTGCATGTTTTGAGTTTGAAGATAAATTTGTTGTTACTGATTAGGATGGACATTATGTAGGTGTAGGTAGAAGATGTAGATTAATATAACCACGACATTAGGCTAGAGGTCAACACGGATTTAATCATTTGGTCAGTCCTTAGATGAATTTGGACCTTCGCTAATGTCCCGTATATGTTTTCATGGTCAATTAACATACTTAAGATCTAACTCTTATTTAATCTCGGTACACATTTCAAACTTTGAATAAATGGTCGCTTGTGCTACGACCGGCATATCGCTTATAGAGTATGAGTCACACAAACTACTCTAGACTTCTCTTGATACAATCGTCTTTGTGAAGGATTTAAGCACGTATGTTATCAATACCAAACAAAATAGATTTCTGATCTTGGTACACAAAATAGATTTCTAATCTCGATATACACTTCCCAAACTTTGAATAAATAGTCGCTTGTGCTACGACCAGCATATCGCTTATAGAGTATGAGTCACATAAACTACAATAGACTTCTCTTGATACACTCGTCTTTGTGAAGGATTTAAGCACGTATATTACCAATAGCAAACAAAATAGATTTATGACACACTACTGATGGCATTTACATCGCTTCCGTTCTCAGTTTAGCATAACATACTAGGATTGGGGTTGTCTGCTATAGGATTTTGAACAGCAAATATGCTGTTGGCAATCCAAGAGTGTAAAATTGCACCACCACATACCAAAAAAAAAAAAGAAAAAAAACAGTTTTGTGTCTTGACTTTTTTCAACCAATGGATTTCCCCTGCTATTAGACAGCCAAAACAGGGGATCCTGCTCCTAGGATATATAGATCACTGTTAAGACTTGAACTTGGCATGTCATATATTCGATGTATACGGTTTGATTCCAACTCGGTAAACAATTTTGAAACCGTTTTAACATCTTTAGCGGAGGGGCTATAGGTATTGCAGTTTTGGGCAATTTTACTCCTAGATTTAGATTCTACAGCAAACAGCATCTCGATCACTCATTTACTCTCCTTTGCTTCTAGGTTCTCTCCGTCTAAACCGTGTGTTTTCTCGTGCGCGATGTACCACCTATAAGGCAACTATGCCCTGTGGAAGATCTCCTTGAGTTGGGACAAAGGTAGCAATTATATATTGGCATTGATCTTAACCTTATTGTAATACCTCAAGAAAAAGTTTAAATGGTTTGATAGTACTACCTATACCAATAAGATGCATCTTTTTTTTGGTAGCCCATCACTTTAGAACTTCGCAATTAAGTGTTCTTGACGTGGAGTAATGTTAGGATGGGTGCCCTTTTGGGAAGTTTTCTAAGGTGTGTGCGAGTGACGTCAAAGCACAGTAAAAGAAATACTATTGTTTTGTGGGGCCAGTTCTGAGCGTGAAAAGCAATTTTTGGTGACGATCCATCTGATAATGAGGATTGACCGAAACAAGGTGCACCTTTCGAAGTTTCCCATGGTATGTCAAACGAGGCCAAAACACACTGAAAGGACTAGTGTTGATTTTTGGGGTCAGTTCTTAACCTGAAAAGCAGTTCTTTGTGATGACCCGGTAATGAGGATTGGCCGTGGGCGTTACACTTGTTCATGTCGACATGTTGATGGGTGGTGGTCCTGATTTTAGAGTTGTGAGCAATCTGAGGAATTCACTACGTTTGTGGACAAGCAAGCACGCAAGGCCCGTGCAGGTGAGGCGCGGCCGTGCCTGGTGTTGGGTGGTTCCTGAGCATGAGGTGCTCTGGTTGTGCACAAAAGCACGGCCCGTACAACATGTTTTCCTCTATTTGCTGAGTGTTCGCAACTTTGTATATCACGTCTAAACGCAAGTGTCCGTATCGTGGCAAGTAATAAAAATGAGTATGTGAGTTATCGTCCCACGAGGACTTAGATCTAACGACAGAAGTATTAATAGTGTTCCTTGGGTTAAACAATCAAAACGTAATGGTGGTTATGTAAGACTAACGATTAATTAACTAAATTGAACTAGTCAAAATCAAACCATACACAAATTTCGAAGATCGGGGTTCGAGATTTGGGAAAAGGTAAGGTTGCGGCTTCGTCTTCCGATTCTATCTAGCCACTATGTCGTTTCACTAGCTAAGCATGAGTCGTGGTTATAGATGGATCCATAAGGTGTAATCTATAGTCTCTCAAGCCCTAGACTATGTCAAACTAAACGTCACCTTTCACACCTCTCGGTGAGAGGCCGTCGCGTTATGATAAGCATGAAGTTCATGGGTTCCTAACGTATCTTGCACGTCACACAAGCGATCTCTCAATCTCGCGTTCAACGTGTGGGAATGTGATTGAGTTCTCGATACGAAACTATCCTCTCAGAGTCAAATCATATCATGGATCACACAACAAGTGATCAATTTATCGAAGCATTAAGCATAACCACATAGCATAACCACAAAACAATCAAAACTAGTTTAACAACATTGAAGTGACATCAATACAATCATTTGACTATATCACAACCCTATGCAAGGTTTAGCTCATGATTTGACTACTAAGACAATACGACAAACACCTAACGTGCATGAAAATCATCATAGTACAAACGGTAATCAAAACAAGTCAAGAACACTAAACCGATCACGAGATGGAATCCGGATCAATCGTATGAAAACCCTCGAGTCGTTATATTCTCGATGAATCGTGGCCACCATCCCTCAAAGAGATCACCCAAAACCTTCTTTTTTCATATATGATGTGAGATGAAGGTGAATAAATATGATTTGGGGGTAAAAAGGAGTATTTTTAGCCATTTAGGGTTGTGAAAATCTCAAAGCACGCGCCTGGGCGTGGTGGTACTAAGCCTCCGGGCGTTTTGATGTTTTAACTGGTTAACTGGTGGCAGCAATTTCATCGTTCTACTCAGGCATGGTGTTACAAAGCGCCCGGGCATTTTGGTATTTTACTGGTTACTTGTCGGAGCTCTATCTTCGGGCTCCGAACTCCGCTTATCTCCGTTTTCGTGACGTTACGACCGTGTTTTCTTTTTTTATGCTCTCCCAAATATAAAATATATCAACAAGCTCAAGGATAAGAATTTTAATCCAAATACATAAGAAATATACAATAAGCGATGTTGAAAACGAAGACAAACACAAGTAGAAATCATACATATTATAAGATCCACAGGTACAACCTGGGGAGATGGGGGGTGAATAGGTTGTTCTAAATTTTTAGTGTACTGCAGCGGAATATTTTGTTTAAGTACATTGATGATCCCTGCGGACTACTGAGAATGTTTGCAGCAGAGACCAAAACTTTGAGAGTTTGTCTCTATTTGCTATTGTGATTGATTTATAACAGTTCTAATGATTTGAAACAATGAAGAGAAAGTAAAGAACACAAGATTTATACTTGTTCAGACACTCGTTATCAACTGATAATCGAGAGCTTAGTTCAGTATTCCCTTGGTGATCAGTTTAGTCAATCAAAGAGGTGAGTTCATTATCTTCTTGTTTTCGACTTACAAGACAACCCCTTTACAAGTTAGCTAACTAGTCAAAGACGAAGAACCTAGACCCTTTGCACAGATCCTTGGCTAGACTCTGCTGCAGCTTATGTTCTTCAATGCAGATCCTTGGTTGGACTCTTCTTCTTGCTCTTCTTCAGTTAAGATCACTTGAACAGTTTTTAATTCAGATTGGTTTTGCACACTTTGTACATTCAATCTCTCGTTCAACAGCTCTATTCCTTGAGCTCTTTGATCCCCTTTTATAGACTGAGCGAATGAACCCAGGACTGTACTTGACCTGATGGTGATAGCTTGTCACATGTGACTTCTTCACTGATGTTGACAACTCACCTTTTTCTAATCCTCGTACTATCACTCTGAATCTCAAATCTTCGATGTGATCAATCCTCAGACTTCTGCCCCAATCACAGCAACCATCTCTGCTGCACTCCAGTCTGCTGCACCTTAGTCTGGACTCAGTACCGTTGAGACCTCGTGTGTACCCAGTCACTGCTGTAACATTGTCTGCACCCAGATCTGATGCAATCCATGCATTGTTGTGTTGGCCCTTGTCTACAAGATTAATCCCAAATCCTGAAGAATTTGCAGGTCTTTTGTTGTCCATGCATATCTTAGCGCTTAACAGAAATTCTTTGTAGTAGTCTGCATCTGGTGGCCCATAATGCTCTCCATCTGCGATCGTCTGCTCTCTAGCATTTGATTTAGACTGCAGATACCTAACTAATTTCCAGCCTAAGCACACTAAAAACATCATGACTAATGCTTCTAAGTTTTATTCATCAATGTCTATACATCTGGAGGGATTGCACATTCATATCACATATTTCACCCTAAACACTGAGCACGGCCTAACATGGCCGTGCACGACAAGCACGGCCCGTGCGTTGGGAGTCTGTAAAATTAGATTTAAATCTTAAATCTTTTATTTTGGACCTATAAATACCCCATGTAATAAGAACTCCGTGTATCATCTTTTCATACAGAATTTCGTCGACGGTCGTAGGTTTTTCTTCCTCTCGAGGGTTTTCCCACATAAATCTTGTATCTCTACTTCCTCTATTGTTTAATAATTGAGTAAATCGATTCCCAACAAGTGGTATTAGAGTTTGGATCGATTAAACACATAAAGTGAGAGAGTGATTTTACAACCCTAATCAATCAAATTGAATGATTGATTGAATTTGGGTCGACGAGATCGGATTGTTTCAGCGGATGGACTTCGTGGATTGTCTTCATATTAAAGATCGTTCCTTTATGGTTCTCTTATTAAGTGGTAGCCTTGTCGGGTGAAGAAAAGATCAAGGTGGAGAAATTTGATGGCACAAAGTTCACTTTGTGGAAGATGCAGATGGAGGATTATCTCTATCAAAAGGAACTCTACCTACCTTTTGGTGGAGAGAAGAACAAACCAGAGGATATGAATAAGAAAAAATGGGAGTTGCTTGATCGGAAGGCAATGGGAGCCATTTGTCTTTCGTTGTCATCGTCCGTTGCGTTCAACATATCCAAAGGGAAGACAACTGAAGCTTTTATGGATGCTTTGACGAAGTTGTACGAGAAATCCTCAGCTATGAACAAGGTATTTCTAATTAAACGCTTGTTCAATATGAAGAAGACCAATGGGAAGCCTATGACAGAACATCTGAATGACTTCAATAATGTGACCGGTCAATTGGAGTCAGTTGTGATTAATTTTGCGGATGAAGTACTTACTTTGACTTTGTTAGCCAGTTTACTTGACAGTTGGGATAGCTTAGTTATGGCTATTAGCAATTCGTCTGGAAAGGATGCTCTTAAGTTTAAGGATGTCGTTGGTGTACTTCTGAATGAGGAAACCCGGAAGAAGAATTCCTCATCTTCAGATGCTTTTGATTGTGCTCTTAATTAAGGTTGATGATCGAGATAGATCTTCGAAGAAGGGCAAGAACAAAGGTCGTGGTCTTCTAAGTCGAGGGGTACGAGTGCCTTAAGAAGTGGGGTTACATGCTGAAATTGTGGAAAGAGGGGACATCGCATTCGTGAATGTCCTATGAAGAAGTCTGATAATAAACAAGATAAAGGTTCAGTAAATGCTTCTACTAATGAATCTGATTCATCTGATGATATCTTAATACTGTCATGCAACTCCAAGTTTGATGCTTGGATTCTGGATTCTAGTGCTTCCTTTCATGCTACTTCAAATAAGCAGGTATTTAGAAACTATGTGTAAGGAAACTTGGGTAGAGTATACCTTGGTGATGAAGAGCCTTACGAGATAGTTGGGAAAGGTGATGTGCAGGTTCAGATAAAAAATGGGATAGTTTTAAGCTTGCGGGATATTAGGCAAGTGTCTAAACTCACGAAGAATTTGAATTCTGTGAGTTAGCTGTCAGATTATGGGTGCATTACCATGTTTGATTGTGAACAATGGAAGATCAGCAAGGGTTCTATGGTGGTTGCTTGAGGGTAGTGAGCTGGAACTCTTTATAATACGATGTGCAGGAATAACATTAGTTATGATTCTGCATCATGCGATGCTACTGTTTGGCATCAACGGTTGGGGCACACGAGTAAGAAGAGAATGAAGGTAATCGTCTTCAAGAAGAAGTTGGATGGCTTGACAACAATTGACTTACCATTTGTGAAGGCTGTATGTTCGGAAAACAGAAGAAGATGAGCTTCTCAAAGGGCACCCATGTTCAAAGGCCGAAAAGTTAGAGCTGGTTCACACAGATATATGGGAACCGACAAAGGTAACTTCTCTTTCTGGTGTAAACTACTGCGTTACCTTCATTGATGATTCTGCCAGAAAGTTATGCGTCTACTTTTTGAAGAACAAGTCTGATGTGTACGATGTGTTCAAGAGGTGAGGAGCTTAGTAGAGAATCATACATGTTTGAAACTGAAATGCTTGAGGTCAGATAATGGTGGTGAGTATTGCGGCCAGGAGTTGGAAGACTATTGTGCTATGATTGGGAGCAAAAGGGTGAAGACTGTTCATGAAACTCCGCAGCTGAATGGGGTTATTGAATATATGAACAAAACTATTGTAGAGTGTGCTAGAAGTATTAGATGTAATGTAGGTCTGTCGAAACAGTTCCAGGTTGAAGCTATGAATACTGCAGTTTATTTGATCAATAGAGGACCGTCAGTGTCGATTGGTTGTAGATTACCCGAGGAGGCCTAGACAAGAAAGGAGGTAAATTTATCACATCTGCTAGTTTTCGGTTGTATCGCCTTTGTCCATATTGATGCAGCTATACGATCTATGCTGGATGCAAAGTCCAAAACTTGTACCTTCTTGGGCTATGGTGAGAATAACTATGGTTAGCGGCTATGGGATCATGAAGGTCGCAAAGTAATTAGAAGCAGAGATGTGATCTGCAATGAGAAAGTTTTCCACAAGGATTAGCTTGTTGGGAAGAGCAAGAAGATAGTTCATGAGTTCTTTGGTCTTAAAGGCTGTTCTAGTGATGTGGAAGGAAGTAGGTTGGAGCATACTCTAGCATAGGATGCTCCAAGTGATTGGCGCATAGCGACCCCGTCTCATCATCCATCTCTTTCTCCCACTCGACCTTGCCGCTAACCTGCATTGCCTCATCAAAGCAACTCGGTTCACCACTATCAAATAGCAACAAATAGTTAGCAGAAGGAGAACACAGATCTCGGGCATTTCTCTCCTTTACTAGTGATCTAACCGTACTATGATGTGGTGGAGATGGTGGCGGTGACGATGATGGAGAAGACTGTGATAGTCAATGTTGGAAAAAGACGATTCAGAATAAGTGGTTGTATAAGTTGAAGCAGGAACCTGATGGTTTATAGAGATACAAGATAAGGTTGGTGGTGAAAAGTTTCCCACAGAAGGCAGGTATCGGTTTTATAGACATTTTTCTCTGCTGTTCTTAAGTTGCCTACTATACGAGCTGTGCTGAGTTTAATTGCTGCTGAGGATCTTCGTCTAGAGCAATTAGATGTTAAATTTGTTTTTCTTCATAGTGATTTGAATGAGGATCTATATATGCGAGAGCCTGCAGGTTATATAGAGATAGGTAAAGAACACTTGGTATGCAAGTTGAAGAAGAAACTCGATGGTTTGAAGCAAGCCTCTAGACAATGGTATCTGAAATTTGATTATTTCATGGTGGAAAATGATTACAACCATTGCCACAAGGACCATTATTGTTACTTCAAGAGTTTCGGTGACTCATATATTATTCTGCTATTGTATGTAGATGATATGTTAGTTACATGTGTTGACATGCAAAGAATCAACAAGCTCAAAGAGCAGATGGTTAGAAAGATCTGTATGAAGGATTTGGGCACTGCAAAATAGATTTTGGGTCTCAGAATTGAACGGGACAGAAAGAGCAGGGAGCTAAAGTTGTGTCAAAAGGAGTATGTGTTGAAGATGCTAGAGAGGTTCAACATGAAGAATGCCAAGTTCATGTCTACTCCTTTGGCTGGACACTTCAAAAATCTTTCGAGGCGAGAATGTCCGATATCCGATGAGGAGAGGGACAAGATGGCTAGAGTCTCTTATGCTTCTGCGGTTGGTAGCCCCATGTACGCGATGGTCTGTACGAGGCCAGATATTTCCCAAGCAGTCAGAGTGGTCAGCAGGTATATGTCAAATCCTTGTTTTCAACACTGGAATGCTGTGAAATGGATCCTAAGGTATCTTGTTAGTACGTAAGATATGGTGTTGAAGTTTAGTGATGTAAAGGTGAAATTGCACGGGACATAGCAGGTGACATCGATACGAGAAAGAGTACAACTAGGTATGTGTTTATTCCTGGCAGCAGTGCAGTCTTGTGGGTGTCTAGACTGCAAAAGGTGAAGGCATTGTCCATAACTAAGGCTTAGTACATGGCTCTTTCGGATGTTGTAAGGAGCTGATTTGGTTAAGGGATCTCATGAAAGAAGTGGGACACCGGCAGATTGAATGAAAACTACATTATGACAGTATGAGTGTAGTTTATTTGGCACGGAATTCCGCCTACCACTCTTGAACGAAGTGCACCGATGTTCGATACCATTTTATCCGAGATTATGTTGAGGATGGGTTCTTTGAACTGGTGAAGATTGCTACGAAAGACATCCTGTAGACATATTTGCCAAGTTAGTTACAACGGAGAAGCTGAAATTCAGTTTAGCTTCTATTGGTCTTGCTATGTGAGTTAGCAAGTGGCCATCGATGATGTTTCAAGGTTGATTGATGTTTTGAGAATCAGTCCCAAGTGAGATATTTGATGGGTGGTGGTCTTGATTTTGGAGATGTGAGCAACTTGAGGAATTCGTTGAGTTTGTGGACGAGCTGGCACGCACAGCCCGTGTAGGTGTTGCATGACCGTGTCCGGTGACTTTCATGTGGTTGCTGAGCACAGGGTGCTCTGGCTGTGCACAAATGCACGCCCCATGCAACATGTTTCCCTTTGTTTGCTGAGCATGGCCTGATGGTCATGCACAACATGCACGACCTCGGGAGTCCGTAAAATTAGATTTAAATATTTTATTTTGGACCTATAAATATCCCATATAACCAGAACTCCGTGTATCATATTTTCATAGTGAATTTCCTCGACAGACGTGGGTTTTTCTTCCCCTCGAGGGGTATCCCACACAAATCTTTTGTCTCTACTTTCTTTATTGTTTAATCGTTAAGTGAATCCATTCCCAACACATGTAACTGTAATATTTGAAGATACTAGATCGAGACAAACAATAACACGGGGGAACCCGAACACCGTGAGAAAAAACCCCACAAGAACATCACCACGAACCGTGATAGCAAAGCACTATGTGAAGAAAAAATTACAGAATGTATCAAATCGTAATAGAACTCAACTTAAGTCCTATGAACTCCCATGGGCGAATAATAACATGGGATATATTTATAAGACCCATCAAGATATGATTTAAATAAATCTAACCTCGCAGACATGACGCATGATACGGCCCATGCCACCTACGCACGCCTTCTTAGGGCCATGCTAAGAGAATCCATGTTGTCCAGATACACGACCATGCTCACTGTGCATGGTCCGTGCTCCATCACGCATGACCGTGCTCACTATGTAGGGCCCGTGCTCAACAATATCCAGAAACCAACAGACACGGGCGTGCTCCTCAGACATGGCCCATGCCAAGCTGCAATTTGTGAAGTAGTCGATAACCTCAACAGCAATATATATTCATGCAATGAGCATAACACTAGCCTTTAAATACTTTGACAAACTTAACCTCAACTTGTTCTACGTCGATCAGTGGCAGATCCAGAACAAAAAATCAAGGGGATCAAAAATATCATATAGAAGAATCCTTGAACATGTTTTGTACTCCCTTCGTCCCAAAATGATTGCAATATTTTGACCTGGCATGCGTGTTGATGCAAAGTTTGAAACGCGTGCAACGACGATCAAACGTATTTTTTTTATAAATTTATCGTGAAACATCAATGATTGTGTAAGTTATGTACTTCAACCCAATACACATTGTGGGACGATCAGACGTGATTTGATATGAAAACGAGAACTGTATTCATATGTATAGAATAACACAAATTACGTATATGCTATAATTATTATGGGACGGAGGGAGTAAAAGAAAGCAACGTCTTTATAAAGGAACATTATTATTTCTGTCTTAGAGTTTTAATAACGATTGATGTCTTAATAAAAAATGAACTTAAGTTGTAATAGTTAAGAGTTCACAAACGTTACATGAATTAATTAAATTGGTGTAATACCCAAAAATTTTGAGAATTTAAAAAACGAATATATAACATACGTACAGTACATATGTAAACAAAGCGCGAATAAAAAACGTTATATATAACGTTACGATTTTAAAATAATCGCACTAAAAGGGTTATAGATTTAATCCAAGAAAATATTTGATTAGTAAATCAAATATAACGATGGAATATTTGGGATGATTAGATGAACGCGCCAATAAATATTACGTACGAATAACGTTATAACATTATAACGTTATAAACATTGCGTGTAAGGGCTAAGGATTATAATCCCATAAATAATGGATTATTACATGTGATGTAATATCATTATTCATGAGATAATTAAATCGACAACGATTAATTATCGAGAGATAAATTATACCAAACACTGATAAATATAGTCCGTGAGATATTTGGAGGGGTGAATTAATCACCCTCTCAAACCCTCACTTAACCTTATCTTCTTCTTCCCCTTATCCATCCCCTATCTCTTCCTCCTTCACTCGCCGCCACCACACAATCATCCAACACCCACCACCAACCACCGTTCGCCAGCCTCCACCACCGCGCGCTGCAAGCCGCCACCGCCCTTGCCTCGCAGCCGCCGCCCCAAGACGTCGCCACAATCATCAAACCACCTCGACGCCATCGATTCCCCTGCCGCCATCACAGACGTATATCGCTGTCGCCACACGCCGCCAGATCCTGCCAACGATCGTCCTCGGCCCAGGCGAGCTTGGATCCGGCCTTCCCTGGCCCAAGGGACAACAACCCCGACTACCAACGAGCTTCCCCATGCGCCACCACCAAGATTCGGCCGCCAAACCTCACGCCTGCCAACCACCATCAACGGGAGGAGACGGCGACGGCGACCCAACGGCAGTCCGAGAGTGGGCTGGCAGGCCCATTGGTGGCCAGGCCAGGTACGGACCGATGTGGCCTGAATACGCGGCCCGACAGCGGCCCGTACAAGGACCCGACGTCGTGACGAGCTCGGACTGCTGGCCCGACCCCGGCCCGACAGGCCCAACAGTGACCCGACAGGCCCGGGGCTGCCCGACGCTTCGTTTGGTCGCTCTCGTTGTTCGTCCCGTGTTTTGTTACGAATAACTCACCGGGAAGGTAACCTCGCCCCTCTCGATCCGTCTCGTGCTTAATATTTCATCAATGTGATATGTTATGATGAATGTGATGAGAAGTGTACCGCCAGGAGGGCGATGATATGCTTGGTTGATGTGTTATGATGAATATGATGAGAAGGGTACCGCCGGGAGGGCGATGATATGCTTGGTTGCTTGGTTGATATGTTAAGACGATAACGAAACCCTAGTTTCGATAAATTATGCATGGGTGCAAGCATGGACACATGCATACATAAATTTATGCTAACTATGATCCTAAAACACCATGGATGTGTTCGTTAGACATATGTATGCTTGGACTGACGATACGACAGGTTTTACTCGATCACGGAATTTATGTACTAAAAAGGGGTACTAATTACACCATAAGGGGGATCGGGTCATAATAACAAGCCTTGACACTAGGATCGAGATCGGGGATGATTGTTTTACATGATGATATGTGCTGTGAGGTATTTGGGGTGGAAATGAACTAAAATACACTCCATTATATTATATATACCCTCTCGGGAAATAAATGAAAGCGACCTCTAAATGTAGACCATAGTTACACCATCTGCATGAACTAATAGAAAAAGTGAACGAATAATACATATTGTGTCCTTGAACTGATAAGGACGACATTGACATCCCTTTTGAATCCGTTGGATCATTGGTCATTTTCCCTGGAATTATTGAGAAGATCGAACAATGGTGTTCCTTTTTTGATCCATTGCGATCATTTGCTACTTCTTTGAATAAGCCTTGGTGTCTTTGTTTGAGTCATTGCACTCCATTGTTATCCTCTGAGTCATCGTAACAGGTGAGAACTAGCTAGGGAGGAATGGACATCCCCCATCCTCTTTGCTTGCATGCAACGGCTTCTATGCCGTTGTGGAGGGACCACGGGTTGCTCTCGGCAGGGAGGCCCAAATTATCTCAATGTTGACATACGGTGCCTCATTGGATGCGCACAAGAGGTACAAGACGACGCAGGTACGAAAACATAATCTATTGGGTAGCCCGCATGACGATCGATATTTTATCTCTGTACTCCGAATCGGTCATATCCTTGGAGTTGCTGCTTTTGAGTCAAGTCATGAACCCTAGATAAATGCAAAAGAAAGGAATGACTCTTAAAAGTGATACGAAGCCATATAAAGCAATGAGAAGCGATACTGGTTGATATGGCGGCCATATTTTTCTATCATATATAAAAATATTTTAGAGACATTAGCTCATGATTATATTTTTCAATTACAGGTATGCCCTCAATAGCACCTGAAGGCTCTTAGTGTGAGCTTGTATGCATATAGATGATCTCACATGCTTCGGATATTATAACAGATAGGAGGATCTATTTTGTTTAATGGAATATTCGACTTGCAATGCCTCTTCACAAATGTTGTAACTAAACAAGTATTCGAAATTGTAAGCTATGAATGTGGCTACTGTTTCTAGGTTTCCTTGACTTCTATACGTCTAAACCCATTCGGTTTATGTGACCTTGTCACGGACTGGGTCCGTGATGGTATAACGCCCATATGTCTTTCAGTACGGAAAGTCGGGGCATTATGGTGTGGTATCAGAGCTGGGTTTTTAGGGTAGAAGTTAGGAAAAATGTTTATATGTATATTAAATCAAAATGATAGGATTGCATATGCATTGAGCGTAAGATGAGAAACATAAGTCCAATGGATTGAGTATATAAATGAGTATGTGCTCTAGAGGTGGGAAATAGTTGACTGGAAAGGTCATGAGGACTAAAGCATGAGTTGGTGCAAATCAAGCGTGAGGAAGTAATCAGCTTGATATTGCAGAGTTAAATACTGTAATGTGTCGTGTTTGTTGCAACGAGAAGCAACAACTATAATGGCTCTGTAAGGAAGAAGCTAACTTGGGCTAGACATTGATATGTCTAATTAATATTATATTCCACATCAATTAACTTTCAAAAATGAAGTACATCAGTCTCAATGAAGACAAAGTAAGTTGTAATATGATTTGTCAATATATATATAATTAATGACCTGAACGCTAATTGAAAACGATGGGCATAGTCTGACAGGGATCTGACTGATGCTGAAAATATGAGATCTAAAGTGATGAACAACAGACCTTTGGGGTTAGCCAAAACTGGAATTAATCGATCACTTGTTCAAAGAAGCAGAATCGATCTTGTCAAGAATCATCCTCAATTTTCTTTCTTGGAATTCAATTTCTATTTAACATATGCTCAAGATCGAGACAGGTCGCGAGAATATTAATTCGCAAAGTTTCTTGGTTTACATAAGGTATAATTCTAGAAGCTGGAAACAATCCATGAGATTGGTCTAATGAAAATCGGGTCATAAATTCATATTGGTTAGAAGAACCCAAAAGCTGATATCAATAGCTGAAAAATGATAAGTTGAAGGACATTGAAATCGTGGATTATATAAGTCATTGGGACGAGTTTAACTTATGTGAAATTTGTGATCTTAAAATCTAGATTCCTTGCCATAAAGAATGTGTTGGCACATTGGATGTTTCGAGTTTGAAATATTGGTTGCATCTAACAAGAGATGTATATTCTCACAGTTATAATAAATAGGTGTTTTGGAGAGTCCTAGTTAATGGCTTGTGTACAATAACTTGATATGGAAAACATACTAGAGATATCGAAAACATCAAAACAACATTTTTGCTAGAAAGACATATTGCTTACTAAAGGACGTTGGTACGCCTTGAAGCAACCAGATAGCAAAGTTGTATCAATCATTAAGTTTTGATTGAATTTTTGCCATGTTGATGGATGGAGATCCAGGTAAAGACCAGCATTTCATGGGCATAACTTTATACTAAGTTTTAGTTTTCTAGAACCTGATGTGGTATGTTGCTCATAAAGTAAGGTTTACTGCTTTACGACTAACAGTAAACTGCAGTAAACCGCCATTGGATAAAATCAAGAGCGTTTAATTTACCTTATTTAGGCTGCTTCTACTACCAGTACTGCTAAGCCAGTTTATGCATGTACGATTGAAGAATAATTATGATTTGTTTTGGGTAATCCAAAATATGAGATTTGGATTAAAATGGGTGCCGTACTTGAATTTGTTCTTATATGAGAGTTGATTTCAAATACGAAAGTCTAATGACTCAAGCTCTGATTAAAAGCAAATGCCTTGGGTTTAATGCAAATGTGAAGTTGATTAGTGGTAAGCCTAAATCAAAGCTAAACTACGTAAATTGTTATTTTTTTTTATTTTTTTTTGGTATGTGAGGCACTTTATGAAGACTTAAGCTGTATTGCTGGAGAATAGGTCATGACTGCTACAACATATTATTGTAATGACAAGGAACTATTTATGTACGCCTCGAGTGTTCAAGATTGAAAATTTAGAGCTTACGTGCTGGGTTGTGGATAAAGAAGTTTGAAGTTATTGACAAATAAGCTTATTGTTATGATAAGAATGGTATTGACTATAAGCTATCTATTTTAATTGGGTTACGTTGGAAGCAACATTCAACTGAAATTATGGATTAGTTTGCACTTGTTTCAAAGGCTCATGGTTGTTGATTCTCGAAATTTCAGATTAAGATGATCATGCGTGCTGGGAGTTGGCCTATACGTGTTTGAATTTTATGTGGAAGTAGTAAGCACTACATTGTGATTTTCATAAATTTTAATGTCATTGGATGATCTTTCATTGTTTGAGGATCATGATGAGTGATTTTGAAAGCTTAAGGTAGTAAGCACGATGGAGAATTCCGTTAGCCTATCAATGTGAAGGTTTGTGCTCCAATTGAGA
The DNA here is from genome assembly GCA_035668315.1 of Drosera spatulata. Classification (NCBI taxonomy): domain Eukaryota; kingdom Viridiplantae; phylum Streptophyta; class Magnoliopsida; order Caryophyllales; family Droseraceae; genus Drosera; species Drosera spatulata. The sequence continues at coordinate 3,760 of JAOVYX010017116.1, read as the reverse complement.
AATATTGAACTAAGCAAGGATTAAGCCAATATGCATTGTGTATCAATAATCTCAATGAGTGATGCACCACTACGGCTGTATAAGAGCATTGCGGACTAAGCTGAAAGGAGATATAGATTATCTTGTCGATCAAATTAATGGGACTATTGGGATACATGATTATTTTACGATCCAGTCAAAAGCAATCTTAGCAATGTGGATGATTTTGAGGATTTGAGATTGTTGAACTCTTGAATAAGAGTTTCAAATTGAGGTACTCTCCTCTTTGTAATGGAACACTGATCTTGGTTTATGAATTTCAGTTGGAGGATTTGGTAATAATTGAGTAGTGGCTAACTACCTTAAATTTTTGGATCAAAGCAATGTTGATGTCATGTACCGTTATATATACTTATGGTGTATGAGATAGTAAGTAAGCTTTAGAAAAGATGATGACCCGCCAATCGTGCTAAATGATTGTGGATTTTGAAAGGATATGTATTGCGATTCACTGAGCGACATAGAATGTACTCTAGCTGATATTAGCAGAATACAACTGTGAACGAGTAATAGTCGAGTCAGAAGATAACTTACGACACTTGGAAAGAAAGAAAGAAAGCTGTGAATTTCGCAACAAGATAGGATATATGTCTATAAGACAAGATTAAAGTGCAAAAACAGAGGATTTACTACAATCTTTGAAAATATTGTTGTGAAAGTGGAAATTCATTGATATGGATTCTGTTGGTAGATATCTAACAGCAACAAATGGGGTGAATTCAATCTTGAAAGTTGTGGATCGACTGACAAAAGAAGCGTATTTCTTGCTGGAAAAGAAAAGAAAAGCAAAAACATCCCTTAGTACGAAACTAATTAATATTGCTAGCTAAAAGGGTTGAACAGGGCAGAATATCCAAACACTACAAGCCTTAGGCATACGTGAGGCAAAGATCATATAAGTTTTGAGGAGAAACATTTGACCTAGGAAGCAACTTGGGAGGAGGAAACAATGCGGAGGCAGTACCCGCATCTATTTTTCAGGAAGTCCGCAATTACCTTTACTTAAATTTAGTTTCGGGGACGAAACTTCCTAAAAGTTGAGGGTAATGTAATGCCCGAAAATTTTGAGAAGTTAAAAACGAATATATAACATATGTACAGTACACATGCAAATAAAGTGCGAATAAAAAACGTTACATATAATGTTACGATTTTAAAATAATCGCGCTTAAAGGGTTATAGATTTAATCCAAGGAAATATTTGATTACTAAATCAAATACAACGATGGAATATTTGGGTTGATTAGATGAACGCGTCAATAAATATTACGAACGAATAACGTTACAACGTTATAAACATGTAAGGGCTAGCGATTATAATCCCATAAATAATGGATTATTACATTTGATGTAATATCATTAATAATGAGATAATTAAATCAACAACGATCAATTATCGAGGGATAAATTATACGAAACACGGATAAATATCCGTGAGATATTTGGAGGGGTGAATTAATCACCCACTCGAACCCTAACTCAACCTTATCTTCTTCTTCCCCTTACCCATCTCCCATCTCTTCCTCCTTCACTCATCGCCCCCACACGATCATCCAACACCCACCACCAACCACCGTGTCGCCAGCATCCACCATCGAGCGCTGCCAGCCGCCACCGCCCTTGCCTCGCAGCTGCCGCCCCCAAGACACCGCCACCATCATCAAACCACCTCGGCGCCACCGATTCCCCTGCTGCCACCACAGCCACGCATCGCCGTCGTCGCATGCCGCCAAAGCCCACCGACGATTGTCCCTGGCCCAGGCAAGCTTGGATCCGACCTTCCCCGGCCCAAGGGACAACAACCCCGACCACCAACGAGCTTCCCCTTGCGCCTCCACCAAGATCCGGCCGCCAAAGCTTGTGCCGGCCAACCACCATCAATGGGAGGAGACGGCGACGGTGACCCAATGGCAGTCCGGAAGTGGGTCGACAGCCCATTGGTGGCCAGGCCCGGTGCGGCCCGGTGGCCGGATTTGCATCCCAGCGAGCAGCGGCCCGGTGCGGCCCGACAACAGCCCGTACAAGGACCCGACGTCGTGACGAGCCCGGATTGCAAGCCCGACAGCGGCTCGAGAGGCTCAGGGCAGCCCGATACTTCGTTTGGTCACTCTCATTGTTCGTCCCGTGTTTTGTTATGAATAACTCACCGGGAAGGTAACCTCGTCTCGTGCTCAATATGTCATCAATGTGATATGTTATGATGAATGTGATGAGAAGTGTACCGCCAGGAAGGCGATGATATGCATGGTTGATGTGTTATGATGAATGTGATGAGAAGGGTACCACCACAAGGGCGATGATATGCTTCATTGCATGGTTGATATGTTAAGGCGATAACGAAACCCTAGTTTCGATAAAATATGCGTGGGTGTAAGCATGGACACATGCATACATAAATTTATGCTAACTATGATCCTAAAAAACCATGGACGTGTTCGTTAGACATATGTATGCTTGGACTGGTGATGCGACGGGTTTTACTCGATCACGGGATTTATGTAGTAAAAAGTGGTACTAATTACACCATAAGAGGATCGGATTATAATAACAAGCCTTGACACTAGGATCGAGATCGGAGATTATTGTTTTACATGATGATATATGCTGTGGGGTCTTTGGGGTGAAAATGAACTAAAATACACTCCATCATATTATATATACCCTCTCGGGAAATAAATGAAAGCGACCTCTAAATGATTAATAAAAAGGGAATGGGGGATGTAGAACATAGTTACACCATTGGTGTGAACTAATGAAAAAGCGAACGAATAATACATATTGTGTCCTTGAGCTAATAAGGTCGACATTGACATCCCTTTTGAATCCGTTAGATCATTGGTCGTTTTCCCTAGAATTATTTAGAAGGTCGAACAATGGTGTTCCTTTTTTGATCCATTGTGATCATTTGCTGCTTCTTTGAATAAGCCTTGGTGGCTTTGTTTGAGTCATTGCACTCCATTGTTATCCTCTGAGTCATCGTCATGAGTGAGAACTAGCTAGGGAGCGATGAGCATCCCCCATCCTCTTTGCTTACATGCAGCGGCTTCTATGCCGTTGTGATGGGACCACAGGTTGCTCTCTACAGGGAGGCCCAAATTATCTCAATGCTGGCATACGGTGCGTCATTGAACGCGCACAAGCACTACAAAAAAACTGATATTTAGCGACGGACTTAGTCCGTCGCTAACAGAACAAAATCCGCCGCTAGGGGTAATCTGCGACGGAATAGTCCGTCGCTAAAATCCTCGTCGCTAAACCAAACCTAGAGACAGAATCCGTCTCTATAATACCAAAACTTAGCGACGGAAAGACTTTCCATCGCTAATTGTGTAAATAATAATAATTATATAAAAGTATATGAAATATCCTATATTCGCGACGGAATCCGTCGCCAATAAAGTATATAAAAACATCCTTTCTTAGCGACGGATTCCGTCTCTAATATCTAATTTAAAAAATATATTTTTATCGACGGATTCCGTCGTTAATATGTTATAATTTCTTGACATATTAGCGACGGAGTCCGTTGCTAAAAACAAAGTTCCAATTTATTATGTTATGTATCTAGAGAGGATTCCGTCGCTAATAAATAAGTTTTCTTCATTATTTCACGACGGAATCCGTCGCTATATTCTGTTTGATTGAAAAAAAAAATTAGAAATACAAAAATGCAGAAAATTCCCTGTATTAGGTTACAATTAAACTAAAAACTTCATTTTAT
>JAOVYX010017115.1:0-22947 GCA_035668315.1 Drosera spatulata | reverse complement strand
AGACAATTGAACAAACCCCCCCACTTCTAGAATATTCAGAATCTTGAATTAATTTAGCTGATCAAGTTAACCTTTTCTCTGTGGGATCGACCCCTACTTCCACTACTACACTTTAACTGATATTTATAGGGTGAAGTGGGTGCGCATAAATATAAATTTGACGTGCTTGCGACGGCACGCATCATCCTGCTTTACCTACACTTGGACTTTTGGATGATGCGGATAATTTGATAGAACGCCTTCAGATGAAGATATTTGCTCAAAATTCTTGGCCGACTTACTATAAGTTGGTGATCAAGTTTTTATCTTCGTTTGTCCTTGTAAAGAAAGGAAAGAAGCAGAAGGATGATGACATTATTGGTTTCTACTTCCGCCTCAACGGAGTGGAATGTTTGGGAGTTGTTTTTGGGTGTTTGAAGATGAAAAGGGGTGAAAAATTCTATGTGTGGAGTGTGTGATAAAAGTGTGGTTTGTGTGTGTGTGTGTGTAAGAAGAGGTCACATGTAGGAGAGGCAGGTTCCGATGCCAGGTTGGCCGGCTCTATGGCACGACGTAACTAGGGGGAGGGAGGGGATTCCGACAGCGCTATAGCGCAGGGCATAGCGCGGGTTGCTCTTGGGTGTTTGGTTTTCGGGTGTGTTAAACATCATCATTTCGAGCCTCGTGATATGGTACAAACCTCGAAACATGTTATCGTTACCTCGTTCCGAACGTATTCATCATTTTTCGACTCAAAACTCGTTGAAATATCGAAACAAGGTCAAACGGCGAAAGTTTAAATCACGAAAGTTCATACCATTGTCGACCGTTCGAGATACATTTAAATTTACTGTTATGCCCCTTATCATGAACTCTCTTAATAAAACGATATTTATAAAACATCATAACGCACTACATTAGATCAAGAAATACTAAGAAACAATGTTTGACTTATTAAAATGCAAGAAAACTCCATTTGGGTTTGCCTCCCAAATAGCGCTTGGTTTAACGTCCTCGACCCGACGAAATCACGCTCTTCACGGCTCCGTTAATGCAACGGACGACTTCTAGATGACATTGTCATCATCCAAATACGCTTTAAGCCATTGACCGTTCATTGTGAATCTAGAATCTTTGCTTTCGATCTCCACCGCTCCGTACGGAAAAACCTTCATAATTATGAATGGACCCCACCACCGTGACTTGAGTTTATTCGAAAAAAGACGAAGGTGAGAGTTGTAAAGCAATACCTTTTGTCCCGGATAGAAATCTCGATGAACAATTCGTTTATCATGCAACGACTTGACACGCTCCTTTTAGAACTTAGCATTTTCATACACTTCCCCATGGAATTCATCCTATTCATTGAGCTCAAGAAGATGTTTCTCCCCCGCCGCTTTCATATCAAAGTTTAAGAACTTTGTTGCCCAATATTCTCGGTGTTCAAGCTCCACCGAAAGGTGACAAGCCTTCCCGAACATCAAACAGTAAGGGGATGTTCCAATAGGCGTTTTGAAATTGGTTCGGTACACCCATGGTGCATAATCTAACTTCAGCGACCAATCTTTTCTCGAAGAATTCATCATTTTCTCTAAGATTTGCTTCTATTCATGGCTGAAAATCTCCACTTGGCCGCTCGTTTGAGGATGGTAAGGCGTTGCCACCTTATGACAAACCCCGTACTTAGCGAGCAAAGCTTCAAAATGTCGGTTGTAAAAATACTTGCCACCATTACTAATTATAGCCCTCAGAGTCTTGAACCTTGTGAATATGTTCTTTTTCAAGAATTTGGTTACTACCCAAGCATCATTGGTTGGAGGTACCTATGGCTTCGACCCATTTCGAGGCGTAATCCACCATAACAAGGATGTATTGGTTCTTATAAGAGGATGGAAATGGCCCCATGAAGTCGATACCCCAAACATCAAACAACTCACTTTCAACATCACGTTCAATGGTATCTTATTGCAAGAAGATATGCTCCCGGTTCGTTGGCATTGATCACAACTCGCTACATATGAATGGGCATCCTTGAACAAAGAGGGCCAATAGAAACTGGAGGATAATACCTTAGCGGCGGTTTTGTTCCCATCAAAATACCCACCATATTCTGATGAGTGACAATGCAAGAGAATACTCCTTATTTCTTCCTTGGGTACACACCTCCGAATAATCATATCCGGGTACCTATTGAATAAGAATGGCTCATCCCAAAGATTAAAACGAATATCGTGTAAGAACTTTCTTCGTTGTTGACATGATAAGTTCGGTGGAAACATACCGCTGGCTGGGTAATTCACATATACTGCATACCACAGAACATTAGTAATGTCCATAGCAAATAGTTATTCATCTGGAAAATTTTCCTTGAATGGCATCGAGTCTTCCTCAACACCTTCATGTTTCTCCAACCTAGAAAGATGATCGGCAACAAAATTCACCATTCCTCTTTTGTCCTTTATTTCCATATCGAACTCTTAAAGAAGAAAGGCCCATCGGATTAGGCGAGACTTGGAATCTTTCTTCTCAATAAGGTACTTAACGGACGAATGATGGGTTCATATGATTACCTTTGTACCAATCAAGTAGGGTCGAAACTTACCAAAGGCAAATACCACGGAAAGCAACTCCTTTTCGGTTATGGCATAGTACAGATGGGCGTCCGTGAGCATGTGGCTAGCATGGTATATAGCATGAAACACCTTGTTACGCCAACAACTAAACTCTCTTTCACTTATTCAAGGCCTCTTTCAAGCTTTCTTACAAACATATATTTCTTTCTCAAATTGGTTTAATTCTTCTTTCAGATTTTTAAGATTGTAATCTATTGGCTCATATTCGTTTGTGTTGAGATTCAAGATTGCTTTGGTAAATTCTTCATTGTTGAACTCAAATATTTCATCTTTAGAACCGTTGAGAATTGTGGAGAATTGTTGAGATTTAGAGGTTGAAAATTTTGATTATCGGTTCTCCACTTAAAGTTTTAACGATTGCACCATCCTCCATTATAAGTTATATTTTGAGAATTACCTTGTCTTAGAGGACCAGAAAAAGTTCCCATTGCATTAACTTGTTCGTAATCATTATGGATAGGACACATACTAGTTGTATGACCTTGAACAAAACATATTCCACATGATTCAAATTATGGGATATTATTACTGTTTTGAAAAACCATTGTAAGCAAATCTGTTAAACGGTCAAGCTTTTGATCAGCAGAATTTGAAAAAGACGACACTTCATGAACATCACGAGAGAAATCATTATCGCGACTGAAATCTTGGGAATTAGCAGCCATCTTTTCTAGAATTTATCGTGCCACTCGGGGTTGTTTATCTTGAAGATCACCTCCACAAGCTACATCGATCAAATCCCATTCTAAAGCAGATAGACCTTGATAGAAATAATGTATCAGAAAATTTTCAAGGAATTGGTGATTGGGACAACTTGAGATAAGACATTTGAAATGTTCCCAATATTCGTGCAATAATTCTTTTTTTTTTTTCTATCTTATAGAAAAAATTGCTTTTGAATTGTTGTAATTTTTTATGTTGGAAAATATTTATCAAAAAAACAAAGATTGAATTCGCCTCCATGTGTTAATTGTTCCCTTAGGTAAGTCGTAAAGTCAATTTTTTGTATCATTTTGAACACTATAAGGAAAGGCTCTAAGGTTAATCACTTCATTTGTTACCGTCTCCGGTTTCATATTAGCACAAATCACCCTAAATTCATTCGAATGCCTATGAGGATCTTCACCAGGAAGACCATAAAAAGTTGGTAATTTTTGTAAAAAACCAAAATTGAGTTTAAAATTTCGGTGCACATCAGGAAAAACAATACACAATGGAGGTTCATTACTGTCATCATATTTTGCTAATTATCTAAGTGTGCGATCATCAATTTGAGCATTCGGAATACTATTTTGATCATTCAAAACATCCGTCATATTCAAAAGTTGGAAAGATCTCATCAATATGACGATTAAGAATTTTTTGCTGAAGTTGACACTTCACCTCGTTCTATTTGTTGTCTTGATGCTCAAATGTATTGGCTTCAAGCTTGCTTCACAATCGCGTACAAGATAATAAGCTCCCGATAAATAAAACAAAAAGAGAAAAATAATAGAGGTCAAAATAATTCACACCGTTTCCCGACAACGACGCCAATATTTTATAGAACCCGTTGCAAAGTACTACAAATTAAAATACCTACACTACTTCACACCACACAATTATAACAAAAATGTAGTAGTGATAAGCACGAGTTGATCCCACAGAGAACAGCCTTTTCAAATTTATGAATTAAGTCGTCGATCTACCAATTTTCTGTAAAATGAAAATGTGGGGGGCGGGGGGTGTTGATAAGAACAGGAACTAAAGTAAATATATGTAGACCAATTGAGAATTTTTTCTTGAGATTTAATTAAGTTTGACAAAGCATATGGCCTTCGTGATCTTCACTTGTCATGGATTATAATCATGGACTAAGAGTTTTCATTTCATGTTCTATTATGAAAGGTATTTATATTCAGGCTCGACAAAAAGAGAGTTTCTGATATAGCTATTGGTTACCATAAAGCATGACATAACCAAACTAACACATTTACTCTATGTCCAAAAAGAGAATGTAACACAGACTAAACATGTTGCATTATGAATATTCTTCAAACACCTCATAATAATGATTTAACACAGATTAGCATCAAATTGTGCTTATTTTCATATGACCATAGGTTAACCAAAAAAGAATGCCATTAACCTATTTAGTTGGTACAAACATCAACCAAAAGAGAACCAACCTGGGTTGGTCTAGTGGTGTTCTCAACCTTCTTCTTGAAGGTCTTAGGCTCGAATTCCATAGCCTCAAAATTCAGGTTGGCCACGCCCGTTGACTTCGGTCAAAGGTTTAACCGATGCTGGTAGGAGGGCGCCTTGCCAGTGTCCGGGGGATTAGTTGAGATGCGCGCGAACTGACCCGGACACCCTCTTCATCAAAAAAAAAAAAAAAAAACATCAACCAAAAGAGAATGGCTTGACTGCATACATACTTACATAGCATAATTAGGTGGTCAATCCAAATACAATAGACAAGTAGTTATAGATAATTTCAACACATGAAATGATACCATAAACAATGAACATGAAACTATAAAAAATAGAGATCACGTCTCATAAAATCCATGACTAAGTTACAACCACTAAGCCATACTTAAATTTACGCTACCATCGCCACAATACAAAACAAACAATTAATGCTAAATGCATAGAAAGTCATCTCAAATTACAACTATGAAAAGTTAAGAGATGCAAAATCCTAGACCAATGAAAATTGGTCTAAATAGAGGGAAGACAATGATCTCTTTGATAGATGGAATTGTGTTGTGTCTATCTTGTTGTGATCCGTAAACACCGTCGTCTCAGATTAAAGCAGCGTCTCTAACTCTCTGGAAAACCTTTATAGAACTGAGGGAATCTCCTGTTTTCGAACTCCATTTTCTGATATTGGACGTGTATATTTATATATAAAAAAAGTAACAAATTCCCCTACAAAAAGACAAAAACAACAACCCGATCTCGTAGGGCGCACGACTCATGCTGCAATGGCACGGGCCATGCCTTGCACACGGCCCATGCGCTGTGTTGCTTGCTCGTGCTTAGGAAACTTGAGAAACTCACGTTGCACGGCCTATGCCTTGTGTGCATGGCCTGTGCCTGCTACCAAACATGCAAACATAGCTTTTTATCTCCCAATAAAGTGCAAACACGTTTCACAAACTTGGAGAACAAAAGAAAACTTCAGAAAACAACCTCAAACTTCTCATAATCAGCTCGTCCTCAGAAAACACTTTCAATTCTTCACTGTTGCAATGAAAACAAGAGATTCTGAAGTATCAGCGTTCTATATAACAAAAGGAACCAAAACAATACGAAAGGACACTAAAACTAACACAAGCAAATAATTTTGACGAAGAAAATGATACGTGTTTTCACAGACATCAAGTAGCTTGATCACCTACATGAGTTCATGATTTCAATTGAGCATTTAATCATGACTCTTTATGGTTAATACGATGCAAATCTGATTTAGGTTAACGTATTGAACTCTTTTGATACCTAACCTAGATTTGTATATCACATTATTATTATGATAAATTCTTCCATATAATATGTGGTATGACTAGATCTAAATTCCATGTGAATGAATTAGGTTATTTGGCTTAGTTTCCTATTTGTTCATGTAAGTGTCACAATACTCTCATGGGGCCAATTTAGGAAATGCGTGTGTTATTATATCATAATAATCACAGCCTCGCACTATATGTTAAATAATGAATAAGTCGATGAATGCTTTAGAATCATGGTGATACTTACTTGTTCCTAACTATCTTTTATCTTATTGTTTACAACCTTAGTGATCAATCAATTTTAGTTCATTATTACCATAATCATCCGCACAGCTTAAAACGGTTAGGAATCATTCACGAGGCATTCATAATTGAGCTTAACTTCATACATATTGTATCTTCTCTCTGTGGGATCGACCCCTTGCTTTCCCTAACTATCTGTGGTTTGTTTGAGTGGGGGGATATTAATTTTGTGGTTTGCTTTACGACGGGTCACATCCTACAAAATTTTGGCGTCTATTTTGTGGAGGAGAACGACAATACAATTATTTTCAACTCGTGAATTATTTCTATCATTTTAATCGTTTCACTTATTTCTTTTCTTATTTGTGTTTTGCAGGTATGACATAGGAGTGATCTCATTGCATGAAATTGAGAAGTGAAAAGAAGGTATAAGCTAAAGTTTGGGAGAAGGTGAAGATTTTTGAAGCTGTAAAGTTTTGGCATCCTTCGCCTCAACGTCGAAATTCGGCTAGTTCTTCTTCTTCTAATTTTTCAAACACATCCGATGAGAGTGTTCCTTATTTTAATTTCAATATGGATACAAATGCAAATGAGAATGTGAATCCAAACATGAATGCAAATGCAATGCTAATGCGATTGTTAATGCAAATAAGAATGAACGGATTTTAAAAGATTTAACTACTCTTACTATGGAGGGAGAACCTCTTTATATTGTGTTTCCTGGTGCCGATGTAGCTTTTAAACTGAGTTCTGGCTTTGTTCAACTCTTACTAACCTTTAGGGGATTAGTAGGAGGAGATCCACATCGACATTTGAAAGAATTCCATGTAGTATGTAGTAACATGAAACCACAAGGAATTAATGAAGAAATTATGAAACTAGGAGCTTTTTCTTTTAGTTTATAAGATTCTGCTAAGGATTGGTTGTATTATCTTTCCCCATGATCAATTACAAACAAGACGGACAAGCAAAAATTATTTTTTGAAAAAATCTTTCTTGCTTCAAGAATTGCCAATCTTAGGAAGGAAATTTGTGGTATTTGTCAATTATCAACTGTAAGTCTGTAAGAATACTGGGAGCATTTTGAAAGTCTTTATGCTTGTCCTCATCATCAAATTTCTGAACAGCTTTTAATTTAGTATTTTTACGAAGGACTTAATTCACACCATAGATCAATGATAGATGCCGCTTCTAGTGGTGTTTTAATCAATAAAACACCTGCCGCTGCAAGAAAAATCATTTTTGAAATGGCTAAAAACACTCAATCCTTTTTAACAAGAGATGATGATCAAAGAAAGAAGGTAAACAAATTAAGCAGGAATTCATATGAACACAACTTGACACAATGATGAACATGTTGAACCAAGTGCTTAATAAGAATTCCAATGACATACCATGCGGTCTTTGCAATTCTATAGGACAACCTCTTTATGCTTGTCCTACTCTCGTTGAAATTGAAACTGTGAATGCAGTTGGTATCTTTCCTGGTCCACCATAAAACCAAAGGAAGTACAATCTATTCTCGAACACATATAATGAAGATTTTAAAGACCATCCTAATTTTTGTTGGAGCAAATCCTCCAGGAATCTTGCGTCCACCTTTTTCACCAAATCAACCACCACCTAGTTTTAATCCAAATCATCAGTTCAATCAACCACCTAAAAATAAGAATGCAAACCAAAATCAAAATGCATCTTTGGAAGAATCATTGAAAAAACTTACTGCAAGCACAATGGTTTTTCAAAAAGAAAAAAAAAAAACAAACAAACAAGTATTCAAAGTTTGGAAAATCAAGTTGGTCAGCTAGCAACTGAAGTTAGCCAAATCCGAGCTCATTTGTCAACCAAGATATGCTCACAACCATTGAATCCAAGAGAAAATGGTAGTGTGGTTAAAATTTTTGAAATTAAGAACGACAGATTAAAGCAACAAGATCCGAGAATGTTCATAATCCCTTATTCTATCCCAAACAAGAAATTCTCAAAATGCTTGCTTGATCTTGGAGCGTCGATCAATTTGATGCCCTTATCTATCTATCAATCTCTTAATTTTCCTTCTCTTATTGAAAAAGAAGAATTCATTCAATTGACCAACAATTTAGAAGCTGAAATTGAAGGTATTGTAGAAGATGTTTTAATCCACAAAGTATCTTTTATTGTTGATTTCATGTCATGGGTCCTTTGGAGAGTCTTTCACAAGTCTCAGCAGCTCGAGTAAGGATCTTCCCAAAGTCAGCAAGTCAGCGAGGTTGAGACCCACTGAAGCCATGTTTCACCGTTGCTTCCTCGGTTAAGACGTCGCGGCAGAGAAACATGGCCTTTCCCTTGGGGGTTTTCTTCCTTGCCACTAGCTGATTGTAGGCGGCCGTCTCTTTCGAGCTCATCTAGGGCCTCTTCAGCGCCTTAATGTTGGGGTTGTCGACCCACCGAGTGCGAAAGGACCACGACGATGTGTCACATCACTCAACCATCACAAACCTTGACTTTCACCCCTTATGCTCCTCGGAAATCTTGTCCACGAGTTTTATTTAGGGGACGAAAGTCTTTCACCCCATTTTTTTCTTATTCACATGAAAGAGATTGAAGAAGAGCCTGTCCGATATGGCCGACTCAAGACCTTGAGGGAGGCGAGATAGAACGTAAACATTTGTCACGCTATCTTTGGGGTGAATTGAAATGGTGGAAAACCTATGAAGGAGAACACTGACTCCATGAATGGGTGGATCAGGAACTAAAATCCCCCATCTAGGGTGTTAGTGTAGAAAGGAAGGAACTTAGAGTCAAAGGGGCTAAAAATTCTGTGTTTTTCACGAGAAAGATAAAACTCAAAATCGATAAGAACTTGGTATCGGTTATAGATAACCAAGGCCATTTTTGTGGTGAAAGAAGTGGAGCACTCGTTCAGGCTTCTAGGGTCGGCCCGAGTGCCTTTACGCCGAGGGACCGCTTGAGAGGTACCAACCTGAGGAGCCTCAGCGGCCTTGGCGGTACTCTCAGGAGTGATCTCGACCTGGGAAATCTTAGCAGTCACTGGGATAGGTTCAAAAGAGGAGGAAGGGTGGTCCTCTATCGCAAGCTATTCGAATCGTCCAAGGGTTGGGGGGCCTTTTTACACCTAGGTTTTCTATATAAGTGGACGGCCTCCTCAGATTCAAAATTAGTTAGTTGAGAATCCATTTTACCTTGAGAAAGGAACTGGGGAAAAGTGTTTGAAGGGGACCGAGTTCGTTGGAAATCACCGAGTTCAAGAAGACGTTGAGTTCGTGTGTTGGAAAGATGTGAAAAAAGAGAAGAGTGAGAAAAGGTGGGGGACCATCCCCTTATATAGAGGATGGGCCCAACCCCTTTATGGCTTCTTGGCAGGAAAACCCAGGGCCTTTTGACGGAAACCAGTAAGCGGGCCATTCAGAGGCCGACACATCACCCGGTCACCATCATTACTCCGCCATAAATAGGCCACCATTAATGACGCGAGTTCCCATGCAACGATTCAACTTTCGCCTTAATGAAGTCATCATCAATTGGCCCAAGTTTCAAAATTGGTTGGGAATCCATCCTTATCCTCTCCGAAAGGATAAGACCCAATTCGGTCAATTCTCGAAGAATGTCAAGTCGGACAATCAAGCCCCCAAACCAAAGACCAAGGGTCCAAAAGCCTCATGGGATCAAAGGTCTAAAGGACGAAGTCTTGACTTCACTGAGCTTCTGACCTGGACTCTCCAACTCGGGACCTGAGGGGTAAATATTGATACAAAATAATTATGATCTCATAGATTAAAGATCCAATAAAGGGACCAACATCATTAAGCCAAGAGTTAATAAAAAAAGATCAAGTGGCACCTTATGGATGGCTAAGTCCACACCTCCAAAGATGATGACAAGTATCCACCATGTAAAGAATGAATAGTATTCTATAAATTCTTTCATTTACTATCTAAAAAGATAAGATTTTCCTGACCAACTCAGTTATTACTTTTCATTTCTGGACAAGGACTCACTTAGGCATCGGAGCCGGTCCCCGAGGGTCACCGCCTCTGGTTCAACTAACCGACGTTTCTGATCCATGCAGGTTTCGTGTCAGGACTAGGACCCAAAATTCCCGGTCTACCACAGACATCTGGACCCCCGAGGTCAGGCCTATTTCTCAAGTTTAACACAAACAAATCAAAATTTTTTATGGTTAATATGAAGAAAATCTGATTTACGTTAACAAGTGCTTAACCTGGTTCTAATATAATAATAATTTTTTTTAAATTTTTATCCTTTTTAAAATAATTACTTGTAAATTTTTTTAAGTAAATATTTTATAAATTTTTTCTGTGAAGTTTATACATCGAGTAATTTAATAAAAATAATATATATGATTTTTATTATTTTGAACTAAATATGTATATTAATTAAGATTATTGAAAAAAGTATTAAATTTTATATTGATTCATAATTTATAGGAAAAATAATATGTTATTAATTTTTATGAAAAATGCATTATCCAACTTTGATTTTAAGTTTTTTATAGTCATATAAATTTTTTGTTTGAAAATTTATGATGGTAACTTAAAGTGTAAATTAAAAAAAATAACAATGAACTATTTATATTTAAAGTGAAAACTGCATTATCCAACTTTTATTTTTTCACATATATTTGAAACATATTGGATTTAGGAAAGATGAAGAATCAATTTATATTAAATACATTTAATTTGGATTTTAGTCATTAAATAAAAGACTGACCAAATTTGATGTGAAAGAAAATCAAATTTTAGTACAACAAAAGATAAATTAAGCTTTATATTTTTAAATAGATTATGCTGATAAGATGGAGTGCTGCAAAACAGGACTGGTGTCTTGAATTGATGTTTTTAGTTGCTTTGCCTTTAATAGCATATCTTTTTCTCAATCTATTCCATTTTTGAATAGCTATTGTATTTAGCTATTTTATGATTTATTTTATTGAAGATACATCATAAAAGGGTTGATTGTTTGGATTATTTTTCATGTTGAGTCAATATTATTTGGTTGTGAGAAATTATAAGTAAATAAGTAGTCATTATGGATTGACTATGCATTAAATACATGACCAATCAAATATGGTACCAAACCTTGGTATCAAGAATGACTAAATTTGTTTTATATATTAAATAGAAGTATTGAACTCTTTTGATGCCTAATCTAGATTGATATATCGCATTATTATAATGTAGAACTTTTTTAATGTTATATGAGGTATTACTATATCTTTATTCCAATGAACTGCATTGTTAGCTTCCTATTTGTTCATATGAGGGTCTTTATACTCTTATTGGACCATTTTATATCATGCATGTGTTTTTATGTTATAATAATAACAACCACACTATACTTTAATCATGATCACATCGATGATTGCCATAAATCATGGCGAAGTTTACATGTTCCTACCTATCTTCCATACATTGTTCACCACCTTAGTTATGAATTACTTCATTTCATTTACTTTAAGAAAAAAAAGAAATTACTTTATTTCATTTAGCACTTTATTATCTTAATCATCCCCAGAATTTAAAACGGAAGTTTGTTTGGAGTTCATTCACGAATTGGACGTATTTGAGCTTAGTTTCATGTGTGTTGTCTTATTTCTTTATGGGATCGACCCCTTATTTGCCCTATCTACTGTTGTTAGTTTAAGTGATTGGAGTGCTTAGCGACGAGGCCATACACCTACTACTATGCCTGTCGGAAATTAGAATGCTTAAAAGTACGCATGCCAGATAATAGTACGTCTACTAATGCTCCTTGTAATACTCCTTCCCTTCCAGAGTCCGAATCACAAGTACCGGTCAACCCTCATCTGTAACTCTTTAATGCTGTTGGAACCAATTATCCAATCGACATGGCAAAGGTTAAACTAATGAAGAAGCGATCATTCATAAAACAAACACAATTAATCCTCAAATGTTTGTCTTCAAGACACCTTGAGTAGTCAAAACATCTCCCAGAAGAAACCTTGAGCATTTCAGTTTTTAAACAGCAAGTTCACCGAACTTCTCTTTGTGTACATCACTTGCTCCGTGATCCATGTCCAAAAATGACACCACCTGCCCCACCATGATCATTATAGAGGAAATGCGACCACAAAACATGCAGCATGAAAACCACCATTAAATTCCATAATGGTTTCATTCATCTTGAGAAGGGCAATTCAGATAACAAGGTGCCTGTGTGTAGCTTTGCTTAACTTCTAACAAGTATTACATCACCAAGTTGTCATATGCTACTTTCCAAGCAATTTGAAATCAAATTGATCCAACTCCAACCACGAAAGCAGAAGTAATTCCTGTTTGATGTGAGGGCAATACTAGTAGGATCGGCTAGATCTAGCCTCCTTACCTTTGTGCATGGATTGCTAAAGAATTCACTAATGCGAGGACACAGAAAACCAAGAGGACGACGATGACGATGGAGGAGACGGGCCACGACATGGCGCACGGAGACGGCGAGGGGGATGAAGGAGAAGATCGATGGCTGATGCAAAGCGTGCTTGTTTGAGAAGTTTGAGATTTGGGGAAGGAAAGGGGGAGGAGGGAAGTGAGGTGATGAGTACCGCGTGAAGTGTTGTGGTTAATTTTTAAAAATGGTATCTTTTGGGAGTAAAAATTCATGTGATATCTTCCTGGGAATATATTCCCACAGAGGTAGCACTACAAAGGCATTGTCACAATGATATTCCCGTTCTTTTTTTATCCCTCTAGTTCATCTACTTCTCATCTAGGTCACCTTCTTTCTCATCTCGTTCTCTATCGATTCTCTATTTTGTTCTTTACAAACAACCAAACTGAGATCTCGTTCTCTATCGATTCTCTTATTTTGTTCTTTACAAACAACCAAATGAGAATATGACCGTTGGACAACCATGTATATTAATTTTGAGGCCGATTCGGGAGAATTTACGATCATTTGGACATTATTTCAAATGACGGGACCATGCAATTTTGTTGGTTCCTAATGGTACCTGTTTTAAAATCATACTTGATTGCTACAAACTTTGAAAAACATGGTGTATGTGAATTTGAAATGATTTGAAATGCAGTTAGAAAGAACATATCAAATGATTTGAAACGACATGAGTTGGAAGTGGGAGCTTTTCCTAACAACGAATTACCAGTAGTTTGTAGTGGGCTAAAGGAAATAAGATACTCATGTATGGCCTAAAGGAAAGCACAGTTTAAGAAGATTATCTATCCAAAATCATCCTGTGCCGAAGATAGTTGACGAGCAAAAACTCTTAATGTTCTCTTGGTTTTACTATGAAGCAGCTAAACAGCAGATTTCCTACTAGAAAATGGAAATGCTGCCAATAAATCATAAACATGCTCACAGTTGAGAAAAGGAATGAAATTGTCTTGACAACTAGAGTGACATACATGGAGCATAACACATTATCTGACCACAATAAGACCGGCACACTTCACATCAAAATTTATACTTATCATGCTTGCTAGCACAGAGTTCTCTGTAAGAAATTACAAAGTTGAAGGGAATAAATTGACGGCTTCAAAGATTATCTCAGGCATACAAAATTACCTGCGATACACAAAATCCTACTTCTACTAAGACCTCTAATTATACAAGGCTAAATCCTAATGGAAAATAATATTAATAATAAAATACAAGGTTTTATCAACTTTCAAACAATATAAACCACAACGTGAGCACTTGACATCATACAAGCCATAATGCTCTTGCATCAGAAGTGAGAACAAATACACAAGCCAAATGTTTATAAGTTTCAATAAGGCATGTTTGTATATGTGCCACAATAAAAACATATAGCACAGTATGCACACAAAACAAGGGGAAGCCAAGCTTGACCTCTGGTCTAATGAGGCGTCCTTGAGACTAGTCCTCTGGTTTGGCAAGCTGAAGCCATTAAGCGCAATTGGGTTGCTATTTCGGTGAATGATGGACGAGAAGCAGGATTAGGAGCCCAGCATTGCTCCATAAGCCTTCTCCATTCTGGGTCACAGGTACTTGGTAAAGGCGGGCGTAACGTGTTATTCACAATCCCACCTGCATTACAAGAATAAAAATGCATGTAATACCCAGCCAGCGAATGACACCAATGTATGTTTAAGTTAGAGACAGTTGAGAATTAATTCAGAAACTACAAGCATCATGTATAATGCAAGTCACTTGATATCACTGTAAGAAATGAGGTAATTTGCGCAAGTGATTCCTTGAAACTGCATGAAATATACTGTACTTTCCTTTCACATGTCAATAACAAGTTCAGAAACTACAAGCATGTAATACCCAGCCAGCGAATGACACCGATGTATGTTTGAGTTAGAGACAGTTGAGAAGTAATTCAGAAGCTACAAGCATCATGTATAATGCAAGTGACTCAATATAACCGTAAGAAATAAGGAAATTTGTGCAAGTGATTCCTTGAAACTGCATGAAATATACTGTACTTTTCTTTCACATGTCAACAAGAAGCTCAGTATCTCAAGGCTTTAGCAGTAACTGCTACATATTTTGCTAAACTCGAACTTGCTATTAATTTTTTTTCCCCTTTTATCCTTTGGGGGTGTTGGTGTGACTAAAGGATCGAGTAAATAAGCATGAGAGGACACACTTATGCATGCACAGATAAAGATCGTAAAACAATTGCATTAGATGTTTTTCAGCTAAACTTTGTAAAAGGATTTCTCCATGGCAGGAAAGGTTAAATGTAGCAATACCTATAATAGCACCATAATGCATATTTGCATAAGGTTCTTCCCCTGTGAGAATCTCCCATAGAACGATACCAAAAGAAAACACATCGACCTGTACATCCATGAAAAGTGTGGTTAGGAAAGACCACCAACCCCAGCAAATTCGATAGCACAACAGCCTAATATGGAGGAGATCTCTTAGTAAAGTCAGTGGAAATTGGTGAAGTTATATTATTCATAGCAAAAATTTACTACCTCTGTCCCATAATTATGTCACGTTTCTCTCTCATTGCACTATTCCACACGTAATTTGAGAAACTTCGTAACTCATCTAAACGACACGATTTAATTTTTCTATTGACACACGGTTATAGTACATAACGTTTACTATCATGAATGTTTCACGATATTTTCTCAAAAAATAATGTTTGATCGTCCCGCAACACCGGTCAAAGTTTCTATCGTCATACGTGCCCTGTAAAAAAATTGCAATCTGTTTGGGATGGAGGGAGTATAATATTAATAATATAAACCTTGGAACTCTGGTATAAAGTCAGATTGCAAATAAATCCAATATGCAAGCGATTAGATGAGTTAAGGATGAGATCCCTATCAAAGAAAACATCAAAATACGTGGGACAAATGCACACATACCTTTTCCGAGACCTTGTTGCTGCTGCCATTCAGTAACTCAGGAGCCATCCATGGTAGGGTTCCTCGTACACCACCAGAAACTAGTGTATTGCGTTTGATCTTTGAGAGACCAAAATCACCGACCTAAAATCAGTTCGACTTGCATCATTCCATCCATAATGATAGGAAACATGGCTAAATTAGACATCGAGAATGCTATTCCTAGCAAGACCATGGCAACAATGAACCAAAATTTGGGATAGAAACAAATGTAAATGAAGAATCCTGATATGCATGATGGTTCAACAGGAATTATGTTCCATGGTTCAGTCATATAGAACTTTGATATGATATTCGCAAACACAGCCCTGAAGGTAATGAAATCACAAAATTAAGCAAAACAATAGGGAATTCAGCTAAGGGACACGGCTTGTATAAGAATACAAGAATCTGAAAATTTTCAATTAGCATGATAAGCTACAGCTTGTCCACTGTTGAGTAGATTCAGGACATAACTTAATCATGCACCAATTTCTTCCTGGATAGAAGTAAAATCCGGATCACCATAGTAGGACCTATTATGGATAAGGGATTTCACCTTTCAAAAATTAATACAATTGCACTTCAAATCGTGAAAGTAAACACGAAGCACAGACATGCACCATGTTTCCGGATGCAAAATTAGTTATAAAAGGAGGAAAAAGTATTTCTAATAGTCAACTGCTCTTCCCAGTATTTGACAACTCGCTTGGCTGATTTTAAATCAACCCGCTTGGCTGCTGCAAACAAACTAAGAGGAGAGAAACCCCACTGTACAAAACATCATCAGTGGGATTTCTCCTTGTTCAGTTGGTTTTCTCCACTCAGAGGGGTTTTTTTCATGGCAGTGGGGTTTCTCAATACTAAGTAGTTTTCAGTGAGGTTGCTATAGACACGATGGTTGATTTAAAATCAGCTCAACGCGTGGCAAAATTCCCTTAGCAATCAAGAATATACCAAAACTTCCAATCAGCAAAATGATGTGAACCAAAATATGTCCCGATCAGCAATAAATCATATACTCCTCTATCTTATTTTCTTTTCGAACATAATCTAGAGTTATGAACTTGTCTTGATCTAGTCTACGTTTACTATCACTGGTAGGCGGTGACATCTACCGTTAGAACTCCTTTGTTGTCTCTTTCTTCGACTCTTCTTTTCTCCAAAGAAATTGGGATTCCACCAATAGGATAATTTTCTTCACTCGATCATAGCTCCTGTCATATCTTGCCAAACTGGAAATTATCGTCATTCCACTGAGCCCTTGGCAATGACTTCATCGGTAACAACAACTAACAAGGATGAGAGTGGCTAAAAATGACAGCTGCCCAGAAACAACAATTACAACAACTAACGGCAACATTTGCCTACTCTTGATGTAGATACTTCGTCTCTGTTATTATCTACACCTACATGTCAACTGCCGAGGACCACTCACAAAGACTTCTCAACTATAAACCCGTTTTTTAAATTGACAAGTTGGATTGCTCCAACTTGAGGAATAGATTCAGAACCTTTGTATTCTAGGCTACTACCATCACTGTTATTATTTTCTACTTCAGTTGCGGTCGCTTGGATCAATTTGTTTTCTTGTTAACTTATTTCTCTAAAGTAATATCTCTCAATCTTGTATTAGGCTACTCTATAAATACAGAATACAACATGATCAATAATATATCATATTATACTCTCTTGTTTTTCTTGGATGAACGTGGCTGCAATATAAAAGTGCAATTTTCATAGGAAAAGAGATGAACAAGACTTCAAAGGCATTAAATAGCTATTGAACACAGTGGTCAAGATCTGGGTGCAGAGTAGTGACAGGTGAGGGTGTTTAAGGACACAAAGCACTGGGTCTCATAGGTGTATTTAACAGAGAAACTTTTACATGGAAAGATAAAAGATAATCTATGATAATTGGTCACGTAATGCTAGAACAAGGTAGAACAACAGGACCCTAATGAAATGAAAGAGTAATCTAGGAGCTTCTGACGTACAAATATCCACATATAGAAGTAAATATAAAATAAAATCCAAAAACATGCTCAGTAAACTTGAAAAAAATGCACGGCCTGAAGGAAAGCACGGTTTAAGAGGATCATAGATTTAACGCACAGTTTATAAGAGAACGAGGATGCTCGGTTGCCACAAGACAAGATTACCTTACAAATGGGTCGTGAAGGATCCTTCAAGTTCACGAGCAAATTGTCACACTTCAAGTCAAAATGAACAATATTCTTTGAATGTAGATATTCCATCCCAAATGCAGCATCCATAGCAATAATGATACGCTTACGACGATCAAGTTGCCTGTAAAGTGCTCTTGTCAATCCAAAACATGATAAATGAAAGATATAGCAGTTTTAAAACACTGAATCATCCTCTTTTATTTCACTCAACCACTCTGTTTTGTAACATTGACACCATTATTGCAGTTACTTTATTGTTGTTGTTTAACCACCCTATTGTCAAAAGGGTAAGAACTTGTAATCTTAGTCACCTTTTTCATTTTTAACCCCTCTATCGACATTAACCACATAGTGCTTTGCAGGTTGATTGAGGAAATATTATCATATTTTCAAACATCAAAGCATTTCTAAACTTGAGACCCGGGTCAATTTGTTGTAAAAATTGTGGGATGGAAGAAGTATTACATTTACTTCTCAACAAAATGCAATTCTTTGAACTTTTTATCTTCTCCCGGTTCTTCGTAAAAGAATAAATAATAAGGCTGAAGCAAGAGGAGAAAAAAGCGACGATATGCGAGTAATTGCACTCAAAATAAATTATGACCATGGACTAAATCCACTTTTCTTCTTTTGGCTGAGCTCAATTCAGTACTCCACTTGGACTCATCTCACCTTTTGAATTGGTCAACTGATGATTTGCATAATCAGATGATATCGATTCCGACGATAACCATGTCTATTTCTCCATTGATAGTTAGTACCTTGATTTGGTCACCTTGACTGTTTGGGAGCATCGAGAAATAGTCTATTTGTTGTTTACAGTAGAAAGAAGATTGCATACATGTGACCCTCCCTAGACCCTACACCCTGTACATTACGGAAAACCTGGGTTTTTTCTTTTCTTTTATGTCTTTAACTTACTATTTAGTTTTATTTTGATGTTCTAACGAAAGGGGCTAAGATATTGGATTCATTTTTATTGTGTATTTTTTTATATCATGAGAGAATTATCAGGATGACGCGAAATCACTAAAAAAGACTAGGAATTCATCAGCAATAAACACCTATCCTTGCGAAGCAGCACATGTCTCAATGAACCATCTACCATGTACTCCGTTACAGTTGCCAAAGTCCCCCCTGGTCCATCTTGAACTACTCCGTAAAATGCCACCACATTCGGATGGTGAAGCTTTGATAAGATTTCAGCTTCCCGCCAGAACTCCAAGGTCTAAAAATCCAATAATAAGTTAGAAAAAGTTGAGAAAACTATTTCGGTATGTAAAACAAGCTCGATAAGATCAATAGCGGCAGGCGAATGAATCAGAACTTTTCACTACCAGTAAGAAGATGAAGTCATTAGCATAGCATAAATGGAAGGAATTAAAATCAAACAAAAAGAGCAAATCTACTATATACTAAGCGAAAGTGGTTGAGATTATACCTTAGTCGGATATTTATATATTTGGTCTTTTTTTTATCAAGTGAATAAGTTAGCTAAATAATATTTTAAGGTCAAGTATTTTTAGATTTAGTCTTTTTATTTCAAAGATTTATGTTTTTCTAATCAAGTAAATAAGTTGTCTAAATATTTTTAAACTCGCATATTTTTAGACTTAGTCATTTTTTTTTTATCAAGTGGATAAGTTATCTAAATAGTTTTTTAATCGACACAAATTCAAATGATATTTTGTAAATGACACATAAGTGAAACCTATCAATTTGGTTTCGTATCATTGCTAAACCACAAACCAATCATTTGTCACATAATCATTCGTCATTTTTTATTAGTTGATTCAATTTGGACAATTTAATCACATAATCCTTTTTTCATGATTCTTAGTTACTCATATTTAATAAAGAGAGAATTATTAATTGGTCATTTTTTAAAACTTATTTACAAATAAGTCATATAAAAGATTTATTTTATCAATCACTCACCATCATAATTTATGTTTTAATTTGACATCTTTTTATTTAAGAAATGAAATATTTTATCAATAAAAAATTACATTAAAATAATTACAATTGCTGAAACCGATAATATATAGTCAGACTCAACAATACGTTCGTCATCCACGTCGACAATACGCCATAGATGTGGATATTACGTCGTCGGAGCAGACCGTATGCCCCCTTGCATCGACAGTACGCCCCCATAGTGCGCCCCTTCCATCGATAGTGCATCCCGCCTGTTTCGCCCATTCCAAGTCTGAGACTAATGATCTCCTCCTCGGACAAGTTATCCTTGAGCTTGTTCTCGAGCCCGAGATCAAGGAATATCTGCATGGACAGGGTGCGACCGATGCTGTGAACGTACTGAAGAGCCACCTCCACCCTCTTCTTGTTCAGGATCTCGACTCCGTCGATACACAGGCACATGATCACCAGCCCCGTCACCACACCATACATTAGAATGAATGAAAGAAAGGAATCAAATTTAGGGACCGAATTGGGAGGAAATATGGTGTTGTTAGTGGGGGAGTGTAGATAGAATACCTGGAGAGAATTGTGGTGGGCCGGAATGAGACGAAGTTGGAGTGCCTGGTGGGGGCGACGACGATAACGGAGGAAGTTCTGGTGGTAGCGGAGGCTGCACGAAGGGGCTGCGATGGGGTGGCTAACAGTGCCTGCGCTATGAAGAAGCGAAGAAGTGAAGAAGCGGAGAAGAGGAAAAGGAAATTATAAGATTAATTAGGGTTGATTTATCTAGAAGGAATCAAATCAAATCTTTAGAGATGATTAAAAAGGAATTGTTTGATTGTTTGCTTTTTTAAAAGAAAAAAAATCAAATGGTAAATAAAAACTTAAGGATGACCTTTTGGTAAATAAGTTTTAAAAAGATGATCTATTGATAATTTTCACTTTAATAAATAGGATATAGTTCATTAGGCTCTTTTCTCCTTCTATTAATTTGGTTTTCGATAAGTTAATGGTATCTCTGATTTAATAAATTTTGTTTTCTGTTCACAGATATACTTGACGATGCAAGACAATAATGAAACGCAAACAAATTATTCATCCGAATTCTTCAACATCCCAATTAGCATTGGAGTTTGATGAAGGTGTGACATTGGAACACATCTCTATTAAAGATCACGTAATGAGAAAGATTGACCTAACCTTTCAACTAAATGGGAATGGCTACTTTATCGATGTAAAAACTGTTATCAATTCACTATTGTGCACAATTAGTTCAAGTTGGAGAGAATTTGTTGAAATCATATTGTGACCTTAGGCCAGTTGTTAAATTTGTTGAAGAACGATACGGATGCTCCATTTTGGGGAGAAGTATCTATAATTTGAGACAAAGTTACAGCTAAGAACAAAAGGATCAAAGAAGACTCTACATAAGATGGCAGATCTGGTCAGGTTCCATGTGACGGTGAGAGTTTCAAAGAAATAAAAAGACAAGACAATTAAGAGAGTATAATTAATAGCAGTATGGAGAGCAAATCAATTGATGAAAATAATACCAAGATTGCACATGATAGTTATACATATCTTTCGAAAAAAGAAGATAGTGAGTTATTCAATTGGAAGAATTTCTTATATAATGTATAATGCTATTTTAGATTTTTTTTTGTTGTATTTATTTCAGAATCTTGTTTTTTATTCTAAAACATTACAACGCGAAAAATACCATTGTTTCTTTTATAGTAGCAAATATTATGTCATAATTATTTTGTGTTCTTTTTTTTTTTTCTTTTGATCCCTTGCATGACTGCACGGGTGGGTATACTAGTTATCACTGAACCAATCGATAAAGAATTGAGCTTAGGTCCATTTATGCTCTGTTTGTAACAATTATTTCAACATAAAAGCAACAAGCCAGAATGAAGAAAGATTTTAACTGAATCAAATCTAGTATCCTAAAACAAAATCCTAATCTAGAATGCTAATTGCTAACATAAAATAATGCCATCATATCATAATAAAAGTTTGACAAACTATTATAATATCCTAACACCGTACTAAAAGTTTGACAAGCTATTATAAAATCCTAACACCTTACAAGTGAAGCATCTTCATCTTGACTAAAAATAAGCATCCAGAAAAGCAGAACCGGACGAAATTAACTCGTCGTAATAGCTATCACCACTGGTCGTTCTCAACAATATCTATAATTGTTTTTGGTTGTTTTTGCAATTTTTATTGTTGGCCGTTTTCGCCAACAAAATCATCATCATGGACTTTGTACAGTTCAGAACACACATTTCATACATCATTGAGACAGATAGAGAACAACAAAGGAATTCTAAATTTTTAATAGCATAATTGTGGTCCTAGAGGTGGCGAATATCACAAGCCATAGTCGAAAAGGGAACCAGATTATGTCAGACAGAAACAACTAATGTGATACCTTGTTACAAATTATGGTTGTTAACCCAAAAGCATTAAGCCAAAATCACACACCTACAATGTGGCCTCGTGTCTATATATAATAAGAAAGCGAAAGAAATACTAAATTTTATGTTTAATCCAAACTGATAACCTACTATCAAAATCTAATTTAACTTTAAATAATATCATAACAAAATACCTAGCAAGATCCACTAATATTTTGTGAATTTTTACATATTAACACCTACAATCTCCATTATACAGAAAAAAAAACCTACCTAAATCTATAAATTTACAGACCCAATTTACATGATACACCTCATTTCCTACTTTCGTCAGTCACCCTAAAAGTGTTCATCTGTGTGATTACCACCGATTCCCACCTCTCCTGTAATCTCAAGCTATGTCTGACTCAAAGAACCTATATCTAACAAGATAACGCATACCTTCAATATTTTAACCTTTGTCACATACCTTCAGTAATTTACTACGTCACCATTTATTCTCTCCCAAACGACTCTAATTAATCCTCATGAAGACATTAATGTGCACTTGAACTATATAAAACATGAACCCTGTGCCAAAATCCTCCTCGACTTATAGCGGGCCTGTGAGATTTGGCAGGCGACATTACTTCCCAAAGCACACTTTTTTTTAATCTTTCTTTCTTTCTTTTTAATTTTTGTTTGTTTGTTTTGTT
>JAOVYX010017114.1:0-22951 GCA_035668315.1 Drosera spatulata | reverse complement strand
AAAAGGAAAAAGAAAAAAAGATGCCACTGGTTGTTAGGGACAAATATATTCATATGCCACATAAATCAAACAAAGAATGAGAATCCCACTTCCAAAACTTCTGTCTCACCAAATGGAAAACTCAAATTTATGCGGATAGTCTGCATAAGGTTGCAAATAGCTTCAGCCGAGTCTAGCGAATAACAAATACTTGCTATTGCTTTAGAGTGATTCTTTGAAATAGTTACCAAAAATAATTAGAATGAGATATATCATGAACATTAGATAGCCAAAACTTCAACACCTCTCACTACTGAAATATTGTAGCCTTGACCTGTTTCTGCATATAAAGTTGTAGTTTCTGTAAGAGACGTCAGTTTGAGATGATGTCTCTACAAAATGATCTGCCTGTGTCTGCTTGCACTTTTTGTTTGATCCATATTTGAGTCTAGTTGCTATTCATTTGCAGATTGTTTGAGCCTTGTGTCCTTGCACTGGATATAGCAGAATGACTTCTCAAAGAACTGTTCCATTCTTCAGTCTATTTTTCGCTGTCATCTTTGGTTGGGCTGAATACATCCTTGTAAGTGCTTCTACTGCTTGGATGGGTACAAAATAATCTCTATATGGTTTGGTAGCCGAGAATTGAAATCTCTGTTAACGACATTGTCATCCTTAATTGACGGTGCTATGAATTATCTGATCAGTTGGATAAGTTGTTTTCCATTAAATAGGAACTGAAAAAGCATATATTATGTGGGGATCCATGAGTGTGTTAGTGGAGGAAAACTTATCAATATCATGTAACAGGCAATGGCTCAATCCCAGTGTATCTTCAGTGGGATTTTATTCAGAGTTGAGATAAGCCTTGTAACACCGTTTTATAATGATAATTATTTTTCATGGTGCTTAGTCTTAACTTATTTGGAATCAAAAACCTTGTTAAGATACAAATATTATTGTGGATTTTCTATCATAAGTTTGAGTTTTTTTGTGGAGTTGGTTTTTCAACATGGTATTAGAGTTGGTGTGATATTTGATCATGAATTCGAATCTTATAATTTTGTTCTGTTGTTTGATTTGTGGTTCAAGGTGTTGATATGTATTGGACTGTGCTTGTCCATGCTTCAGACCTATTCTAGGCATTCACGCTAAGAGGAGTCTTGAGATACAAATATTATTATTGGACTTTTATCATAGGTTTGAGTTTTAGTAACGATGGTTCCCAAATTGATGTAAAATTATGGCTAGCCTTTTTTCACCATGTAAGCTGTACTAGGAGGAAATTAAGCATGCTAACAAGGAGCTCACTATAGAAATCCCAAAATTCTTCCTCAAAGTTATGGTTAATCATAAGAACTTCCTAGTCTCTGCAGTATTTTTTCCCTCTGCTCTTCGCTTCTTTTTGTTTGATGACTGAGACTAATTAAATTGGGTTTCAGAGTTACTATAAGCAAAATGAAGAACTTTTGGATCCAACAATCCAAGTCAAAATATTCTTCAGGTATGAGCATAAATATATTCTCCATCACTCTCATAGTTCTGTTTTGGCAACTCAATTCCACCTTGTTGTGTTGGTGATGCTTATATTTTTCTTTTCTCCTTGTGGTCTCAACAATCCTTTTCTTCAATCCAATTCTCATCCATTCGACTTGTAGATGTTGAGTTGTGATGGCCACTAGAATCATGTTCGAATGGAGCGCAAGTTGATCATGATAATTTCATCATGCCCTACACATGATCCGCTTGGGTTGACACAATTCGCTCCTCTGACATTAGGAATGGTTGTGAACGTGTGAGAGATAAGCATCGTATTGGTCCAACTTTACAACTTGGGGTGTTCTAAAAGATAGTGACTATTAGTGAGTCACAATCGTGTCGGAGTTGGACGACGAGTGTGGTTAGATTTCGAATGGCCAATGTCAAGAAATAACCAGTGGGTCAAGAATAATCAGTGGGTCATGGCCTCGTGATAGATGAATAAGATCGATGGTCATATGTTCTATATGTCCCTAGTGTACAATATGTGTCTTTGAGGTCTGTATCATCAAGAAGTACCCTACCTTATCAAAGTATTGGACCGATACATTAAATGTGTACAAGGAACTTTGATATATGATCTGAATTATGATCTGAAACATTTGGGATTGATTTAATGGTTTCTGATGAAGTGTCAATAGGATAGGAGGCAATATACAACTTGAAAAGAATAAGCCTGGCCTTAATCTGCTGAAGTTTTCAGCATAATAAAGAGGGGGATAGTGTTGAAGTGGAGACCATTAAACAGTTGGCTTGTGGCCTTGTCTAGGACAAGATCTGCCCTACCTTTTTGTTTCTCCTACATGTAGAGCTTTTTCTTTTTATAGCTATGAAGAGGGCGTTGATGGTATTGGTATCAAACTAGTAGCCTGGAGCTTAAAATTTTGACAACCTCCCGGTTACGCGCCTTTTATCAACACATTAAGGACAACAATCTCCTTTTTTCCCTTTAATTTTTGCCTTTTATTCTATTTCGCCGTATCGGGCCATGTTATGTGTGTCGCATGTGAGTAGTAAAAAGTGTCAAGTGAGCGTCTGTTGTACTTCAAAGAGTAGAATCGAGCAGAACAATATCAATCCTTATTCTCAGTGGTCATTGTTTGGCTGTGTATCATGCTACTAGTGATTTCTCGATTTCTTTTCGTGGAAGCTTGTTAGGTGGAACATAGTTTCATGGTCTTAATGTTCTCAAGCTGGTAAATGGACCCGCTTAACGAGTAGCTGTCGCAGACAGGATAGGAAAAGATTATCTCATCGAAATGGGACTTATTTTAGGAGTCTGTGATTTTGATTAGAAGTAGTTGTCGTCGTAGGCTCATATGGTGAGCACACCCTACTTGAGAATGAGCTTATAGAACAAGATACATCTAATATGATTATGATCACTATGAACTCGTTTCTCGTAACTCTTATGTCCCACATTTGTTGTTCATTGTTCATTTGTGCTTGATTTAATTATATAGGGTCCAGTGCACCATCATCAAGTAATCAAACCCCT
This sequence comes from Drosera spatulata, assembly GCA_035668315.1. NCBI lineage: Eukaryota > Viridiplantae > Streptophyta > Magnoliopsida > Caryophyllales > Droseraceae > Drosera > Drosera spatulata. The sequence continues at coordinate 19,935 of JAOVYX010017114.1, read as the reverse complement.
TGGTTACTAGTCGTGTAAACTTTGACAAGAGACTAAAGCAACAATTTTTCGCCATCGGATTGCAACAGCTGTGGAAATCAGATGTAGCTGTCATCAAGCCGCTACGGTGAACCATTGCTTGATCGAGGTTAATGCGGGACGGACTACTGAACTCTGTGAATGGTATGTATTTGTTACCTTAATGTCTCATTATCCCTTCTGTGTTTTAACTGTCGGATTTCGTTCCTCTTTCATTTCCTCTGCTGAATATAAATCCGGATTGAACATGGTGCTTTGTGATAGGTGTATGAACTATCGTTTGGAGAACCATGGATGCATGCATAGTTGGATGTGATGTCTATGTCAATGCAATACAGATTTAACCACTTTTTAAATGCTGTGAGCAACTTAATCATAAATTTCATTTTCCAGCTAAAAACCATACAAGGCCCAGTGATTACATGCAATGTAAGTTGAATAAACTCCAAAACATCATTTTATCAATCATGTCGTATCCCTTGATCATAGGCAATCAAGTCATGTCTTCACTGTATCGATCTTTTTAGCTTCTTTTTTATTATCTCTTATTCGAGATATTATGTTTGTTGAGGTCAAATGTTCATGATCTTTTACTGCTCATATGAGTGATTTTCCCTTATACTATTAGGACAGACTAAGAAAGGACAAAAAGTTGAAAATATTGGTTTTGCAATCTACTTGTGGATAACTTGCCACTATTGTGAGATTCCTATCCTAGTGGTAATATTTTGACTTTCGATTATCTAATGCTTATTGCCGAGTGATTAAGATGCTGCTAGACATTGGATGTTAATTCTTGTAAAGAATGACAATATACGCGAGTTGCTATAAGAGGAAATAACGGAAATAAAGCTGTAGCCCCGTGATTACTGTAACTCGGGTTGCGTCTTTGTGTTATCGGAAATCGTTTTGCTTGTTCCATTGATGATTTTAAACTAATGCACGAGACTGAATGTTAAACTTATGAGCTGCAACCATAGGAGCCAGCCACTTGATGTTCCTGATATACTGTAGTTCTTATATTCATACCTTCCCCAGATGACAACTCTGTTCATTAACTTTGGGTTGCTGGAAACCTGAGAGTTATAGCAGTATCGTGACACATGCAAATATATAAATGTTTGAGCAACTATTTATCTCATTGAACAGTATGGCACTCCATCCATATAAATTGTAAGTTCTTGAAATTCCTAATTTCCCCTTTTATCCAGATCTATTTTCTTGGCCACATTTCTTCTTTTGTTATATATTTATCCATATGTTTTCAGGTCTTTTATTTATTTATAGATTGGAGGATGAGTTTCTTTTTCTATGTTGTGGGCTCAAAAAAGAGCCATCGCTTTACCATTGGCCGACTTTGCATTCTGGGTTGATCCCACCCCATACTTTCTCGTTCAAAATTGATAGCAGCTTTGTAGACAAGAATGCCAGACGGCTGCTTCAAATTTGCTGTCATTTTCTTGATGCTGTGATTTGTGAATTAGCTAGATGGAGTATTTCAGATCCACCTCAAGGATAAATATCATAGTTATCGTTAGTCATTATATTAGTGATCGTGATTGTACTTATCATCTCACAGCATTATGGAATGCACATGAGCAGGATATGAGAGCTCTAAACTTGCTCCAGAGTCCAGGTGACCTAACCTGATCCCGTTCGACTACAGCTTAGCTTGCTGAAGTCAGATGGATACTGGCTACCACCTAATACCCAGGAGAAGAAGGATGACACAGTTCTAAATGGCGATTCTTGTTTCGGTCTGTTTTCCGCTATTTGCTGATTTTTTTTCTCTTGAAGAGGGGCTTATTGTTCGTAATGACTGACGAATCAAGTTCTGATGGATACAATGATCTCCCTTGAATCTGATTTTGTCATGTTGCTGTACAGACAAAAATGTTAGATGGAGCACTCCCGATCCGATTTCAGGCGTGACAACATCCCGTTACCTCAGGGAAAAATTATCCGCCACCATGATTATGGCATTGTCAGCAGCAATTTTCTGCATATGCGTAGTGCAGTGTAGTCATTTTCATATCCCTGTTTCTTTTATCCATTCACTGTGCCTTTCTCGATTTCTTGCTAGACATATTCTGCTTGTATTCTCCAGTGGTACTAGTATTCTGATGATTAAATAATTGGTGGCAACGAATAAATTCAGATATCCCACTGTTGAAAGCACAGGAATTCTTCAACTGTTTTATGAGCATTTCGTGATATTTTGTACGGAGCACGTTTATCAAGATACTTTGATCCTTGTTACTCGACGACTTAATACTCCCTCCGTTTTATAATATAAGTTTATATTTGTCTATATGAATCATTTCAAAATATATGTAACATATCATATTTAATAATTTTTTCATATTAAAAGTATTAAAACAATCATCATCTGTTATCATATATCCTATTATTTTCTTTCAGAAGTAAATCCTATTATTCTTAAAAAAATATTTTTTTTATTTAATTTTTATAAAAATGTTACATACAAATAAATATATGTGTCGGACCAATCGATTGTCTATATTATTGGACGGAGAGATTATTAATTTTCATAAATTTATTGAGTGATTTGTTAAAGATGATCTTTTTTTATTGCTAAGAGAAACTAAAGCTTCTTGCAAAGCTTGTTCAATAGTTTGGGATGTAATATGCATTGCATTATTTAAAGGTAACGTTGCCCTTGTTTAGAACACAGGCATGAATCTTGTACGGTACATAACATTCTATAAGCATTGTTTCGTGAAAACCAACTTGTTATTCCCTTTCAACTTGCCGCCACTGTCCTCAATATTAACATTAGATACTGTCCTCTATTTAACATTAGATGTACATAGAAAACGTAACATTAGGTTATAAACTCTCTAACTTATGCACTTTCTCCTCCGAGAAACATAGAAAGAATCATGAAACACTGAAGTACACGCGACGAACAAAATAACACGAGCACCTTGGATCACAATAAAATTGTGTTCGAAATCATGGAATCTTTCCGTATACACAATAGCTTCTTAGTATCAGAAGCGATAGAATGCAAGAATAAATATTTATTGTGTACTACTGCTCCATTTTCATTTGGCCAGTACCGGTTGACTGCGCTCGATGAGTTTGAGCAATACTTGCTTGAACAACGTTTTGGGGATTGTTTTCCCATAACCTCGGCACCTGCAACCGAAGAATTCGACCCACATGAGCCAAGGAAACAACAAATAAGTGCTAAATTTGTAAGAAGATTTGAACTTGATCAGCTAAGGTCAGTTTATGACTTTTGGGTTGATATATGAGTTCAGTTCATACTCTTTTTGACCATGGATAAACATGTAGACCCTCGTTACCTGCAAACTAGGATCTGTGAGTTGCTCGGCCATGGCCATTTGAATACTCTGGTTTCCAAATAGTGTTGCATTCAAGGCATGGATTGAAAATGGGGTGTCTGAGCCATTTGATATACAGTTCTGCGAACGCTGCATCTGCTGAGCCTGAAATGCGTATTGCATTACTTGTGCTGAAGCGCCTGATGCATACACGGGTTGCGTCATTGCGCTGCGAGACTGAGGTATCTGAAATTCATACCTCTTGCTCATCAGTTTTACTAATTTGATTATTTAGATCAAATGTTAACCAAAGATCGAAAGATGAAAAAAAGGACTTACATTCTTTGATAGAAGAGCTTCGATGTTGAAATCCATCATAGGATGTAAAGCAGCTAATTTCATAGAAAGGAACTGCAAAAGTCGATAATATTTCACAGAGTAAGTTATCTGATGTACACTCGATAAACCTAATCCTGAGGTCATGGCTTGAATTAGAGCATTACCTCAACCTGCCCCTGCAACGATTGCACGTAGTTTATGATTTCGTCGAGCACAATTGCTTTGCCTGTGATCTACAACAATAAATCCACTTCGTCTTAGATTTTACGCCAACTCAATTATAGTCTAGTTACAATGTACCATTGTGTATATGGATAGTACCTTGCTGCAACCAGGAACAAGATCTTGAAGATACCTCATCTTTTCGCTAATTTTCTCTCTTCTAACCCTTTCAGCTAGACTATGGCTATCGGTCGCTTGACCCCGACGAGCCCTCACATGGATATAGTCCTTTTGAGGCTCCGATCCCTTTGGCGTCTCCTTCTTCCGCTGCCCTTCAGCTTCAGACGTCGTCACTATAGAACTCCTGGTTGGATCCTCATTTGCCTCATTGGTCTCTTGCTTAACATTTCCTTGTGCTTTGCTTCTCTTAGCATTTGAATCCTACAATTGTAACCCCTCTTAGCTAAAGTCACAATACCAAAATAAACTGACTGTGCACGCACAGACAACAATGTGAAACGAATCCAGAAAACAAGAAACAAAAACTGTGTGGTATGACTATTGAACTTGTACTACATGTGAAAGTACAAGATAGACCACTAGACCAATCTGGTATCATAAACTCATTTTATACCTTTTGTTGCTTGCTAGAAGCAGGGGAAGACAACTCCTTCCCTTTCCCATTGCCATCAGATTTCCTCTTCCTTGAATTATTCCCATTACTATGAGATTTCACTGCTGGGTTCTGCTCCGACACCGAGGATCCTTCAAGAGAATCACCGAATTCTCCATTTCCTGGCGAAGACGGCATTGAAACCCCGACGAACTTCTGATCAGGAAGAGCTGTTTGAGCTCCCCTGCTGCTCGAAACCCTCGACAAACGACCACCCGATTCGAACCTCTGTTGATGACGATCATGATGGTTCGAGAACCAATTCTCGGGCATTGGAAGATTGCCAAGATGGGTAATGGGAGGAGAATTCAGTGGAGTACTATAACATGAAGTGTTAGTACTATTGCTGCTGATGATAATGTTGTTGTTGTTGTTGTTTTCATATGAGCTGGAGATGCTTCCTAGGCGATTCGTCAGCTCGGTCATTGTCATAACTCCATCGCCATATCCGGTGTACGAGGCGGTTGGAGACGAGACGATGGAGCTGAGTGCAGAATCAAAGATATGATCATTGTGATCCATAGATGCGTCCCAATTGGCGGGGTGGTCGAAGAAGCAATGCGAAGCAGGAGAGTGATCATCGAGCTCGATATCCATGGAGAAGATGGATGGATCCCAAGATGGGTTTCCTTGGTCTGTTTCATCCAAGTGGAATTGTAGATTCTCCATTGATGAGAAGTTGATAACTTTAACTTGAGAACCTGGAAAGTTTTTTTGGGTTGCTTGGAAGGAGGGGAAATGGTGAAGAGGAGAGAGAGTTGTGGTCTGGGTCTTGTGGTTCACTCAAGGTGATGAATATAAAGGGGAGAGGTGAAGGGAGGAAAGTGAAAGGAAAGAAAGCAAGCAAAGTGAGATACATTGAGAGGGATTAGAGTGATTGGATTTGTCTAGTTGTTGGTTTGGCCTTTTGCATCATTTAAACCACAAAACTTAGGAAATGGATTGTGGAAAAGGATATGAACAAGTTTTGCTAATCTAAGCTATTTATTATAACGAATGAGAAGATATGTTTATGGAATTGATATTGTTCTTAGCCAGATATATTAAAGTGTTATATAATTGATTGTTACATATAAACATCTTTTTTTCCCGCTCTTCTCAACCTACCGTCAAATGTTAATGTATACATCACCCGTCATAGGGACTTAATGAGGTAATGTTCATGGGCAAGTGTGAAGCGGATAACTGCTGAAAGCAACAAGCCGAGCCCAAGGTCGGTGCTCTACTGCTCTCCTCTTCTACCTCCTCCAAAGCAACTGCTGTACATCCAAGAGAGCAAGTTTGGGATCAAGTGATTGAAGATCTGAGAATCCAAGAGATTATGATGATGAGCCGTTTATCGTTACAGTAGGTGTCGAGTAGAAGTGCAGTAATGGATCGCGATTAAGGCATCCAAACAGTTATCATCCCTTTGTCTTAGTCTTTTCTTTTACAGCATTATGAGTAAAAGCCAGAAAATTTCTACAGGAACAGGAAAAAGTTTACTAGCTTCCTTGACGGAAGACAAAAAATGCAAGTTTGACTATGATTAGCTTGTACCACCCTGTATATGTTCATATACTTATCAACATATGATGACTCATACATTAGGTGTTGATTACTCTGTTATATAGAATACTATTTCGATCAACCTTTGAGGAACTGTACACTTCGCTTAGGCAAAGCGCAAGCAAAGGCCAGGGCACACAAAAAACTGCGAGTTTCACACAATCGGCGACAAATTTGCAAGACCAACCATGTTATCCAAGATTGGATAAAGTTTCACACATTCCACGACAAATTCGCAAGACGTACCATGTTATCCAATATTGGATATCACCTTATAGAGCTTCTTCTTGGTCCTCAAATTCGTCATGTGCCTATGATCAACCCATGATGAATTCTTTGTTTTCACATTGTCATGACCCTTCTAGATTAAAGCTTTGTACTAGCTACATTTTCTGTCAAGCAATGTTTGCCACACCACGGAACTTCTTAAAATTTAAGCGACGTTGATGGTTCATAGGGTTTCCTCACTAGTTAAAGACAATGCAGGCCAAAATTTGTTCACCATGATTGAAATTAAAATGTAATCGGCAGATGATATCAATAAAAATAAAACTGCATACATCTTATCCTTCTCATATTTTTTATTTGACCAAATCACCAAATCATATGTACCGTTGCTCCTGCTGTGGGATTCCAATGAAATTTAGAATGTGATTGTTCTTTAGATTTCAATTTATATAAAGCAAACACCATAAACCTATTGGCTGTAATCCATTGGCAACTGCCATTCAGTGGGAAACTACAGCTGTTTTATTGTTCATAAATTGAACTATTCCCTCTGTTCTAATTTATCCCTGGTTTAAGGAATTAAATGTAGTTTCAAAATATGTGTCGTTTGAGATAATATAGACAAACAATAAAGTTTTTTACCAATTATACTCATACATTTATTATTTTTTATATTTTGATTCATTCAATATAATCCTTAAACAATTAATTATTAATAAGAATAAGAATGAAATTTTCTATATCATTAAGATGTGCAATTAAGTTTTTTTAATATACATATTTTGATATAAATGACAGATAAATTGAAACGGAGGAAATATTATTGTACAAGGCCGGTGTGCAGCTGTCTGCTATCCTATTGCTCTTGAGTTGTCCATACCCTGTATCTTTCAGCGCCAAAATAGTTTTCGTGACTAATTTGTACAAAAACTTCATTAAGCGGGTAACAAAACAACAACTACTCAGATATTTACGTCATGGACAACATCTGTAAAGGATGTGATGCACAAATCAAACTACACCCATGTCCTATACAACAAAAAAAAGATCATTTTCCAATGGTTCAAGTTTGATGATCAAGAATAAAATGGTTATCATGTTCCCCACCAAATTTAGTCTTGAAATCTACAACCACTTAATTTCAGTTGGTCATGAAATTCACGACTAAATACCAAGCATTGGTCGGAATTCGCGACCAAATTACTTGTGTCTCTTGCTTTTATTATGTTTCTTATCTATAAGATCAAATCATAAATTGACACTACAAGCGATCGCAAATCTTATGATCAAACAATTATGTATCGTAATGGGATCAATGTAGATTCATGATTGTATCGTAATGAGATCAATGTAGATTCATGATCTTCGTTCTTAAATTAATCCTCAATCCGAGGAGATTTCTGTGATCTATTTATATTGCAGTAAGAATCCCTTGATCTCCGTTATGGGTTTCTCATGTTTCCTCCTATGTCACATTATCCTGAGCACAAGACATGATATTATAATGCATATGACGATTAGTCCCAATAGTGAATTTGTACTCCTATATCATGTAATTTCGCAATTTGGGATTCATGATCAGTCCCTATCAAAGCATAGCTTCTAAATTCACAACGTGGTTATATCACAATGAGGCAGATTACGGTAGCATTGTGCCCAAAAAAAAGTCTCCATTTAATTCGCCGAGTAGATTTCTATGGAAGCAAAGTAGAAAAATGAGCGAGCCAACATATACAAGTTAAAACGACATGATTTTATTGAATGTTGTCATTACGAGATAGACGCATGCAAGCACTCTATCTATGCAAGAGTGGTCACTATTGTACCTAAGATGGTCAAAACACATAACTTTCTTCCAAAAGCATGAACTGAATAGTCATGATCAGAGGACAACTTCACCCTTTCGCATATCTACATAGTTGCCATCAAATAAACAACATACATCACGTTGAAAATACGATAGAAAAAGCGATTTGATTTCTAGATTTTAGATAAGCAAATAGGCAAACAAAAAACAGAAACAGAACAATGACAATCATATTAATCATCAGATCGATCTTTGGAGCTAGCAAGCAAGAATCGCACACTTTGCTTTCTTAAGCGTAAAACATCAACATCGATACACGAAGAAAATTAGCTATGCAAAATGCTATATATGAACATATAGTAGCCCAAGAAATGGAAAATACATAAATGGAGAAAGATGCTACCATAGAAAGAAAAGAAACTAAAACCTAATAACGCCAAGACATGATCGAGTCACCTTTATGTTAATTCCATTTGGTACGACTATATATATGTATAGTGACCAGACCTTGGTGCTAGTTGGTCTTCGACGAGAGCTATTCATCAGTCACTTGTGAATATGCGTCTCCGGCTCAACAAACAGCTGTTACATGCACACGAAAGAATAATAATGTTCATGCGCACTATTTAAAGTCTTGATATCGACTTGAAGTATCATGATTATGATGATTGTAACGAGACATGTATAGGCGATCCATGAATAAACATGATGTGTAGTTCACATACTATGAACGTAAAGAAACGAAGAACACGTGCATATATATGCCAAAATCAAATCATTTTAGAGTTATCTACAGCTTTACCAAAAAAAGGAGCTAGTCTTCGAGCTTAATGTGGAATTTTCATAATATTAGGATATAGACCTCACATAAAACATAATCAAGTAATTCTTTATTAATCGCATCAACCAATACTATTGATTTCGTGTACCTATAGAAATTTTAATCTTGACTTTGGATCGGGACTAATATAAATTATATAATTAACTAGGTTTAGCGATGGGCGTGGAACAATAAGAATCATAGTTTGGAACATAAGTATATGAAGCAAAACGCTTCAACGTGATTGTCAAATCAGCGTAAGCAAACAAAACAAAACAAAACAATCAAAAACTTTACATGTGACATCAATTTTCAATCAACATTTAATTTGGAATTGGCATATATACAACCATTAACCCCAAAGAAGAGTTCTATACTGCTTTAATATATCGGGTTGTGAGGGTTGATTTAAAATCAACTGATATGGTTAATTTTATATCATAAAGAAAAAGATTTAATGAATTTTTATATTCAATGGAATGATTATTACATAATCTTCCATGAAATCTTTTCTTTCATTTGATAAAATTAGTCATGTGAGCTAATTTAAATCAGCCATTGTTTCCCGTTAAATATATGTAAAACGTTGTAGAACCGCATGCATTTTGATCTATGTGTGTATTTATATTTGTCATACCACCGGCCATCAATATTAATTTTCAGAACATATTTTTGTTCTACTGTAGGAAATAGATCAATTCGTTGGACAATAAATACGTAAACATGATCATAATTAAGCTTGCCTACGAAGAAATGAAGGAAACAATTAAGAGTACAAATACTAGTTCAATGCTTGATTAAAGAATCAACAACATTGAAAAAGTAAACAAATTTAAACAACTGGGAGTGCATCCTATGCTATAAAAAAGCTCATCCAAACTAAATATATGAAAGCTACTAATAGAGGAAAAGATAGAAAAAGATGAAATTAAATGTGACACTGCCACAACATGCTCGATCGATCACCTTTATATTTGGCATGAATACATTGCAATACGACGTAAACGGGATATTATACGTAGCATACAACGAGCATAGTCAACATACGATGTCAGAAAAACAATCCTCGATGGGAACAGTTCATATGTTTGTATGTCTAAACGTCTTGGGTTCAACTAGCTACTTGCATGCATCCAACAAGGTTGGCGTTTTGGTTCATGTAATGTAAGTAATAATCAAAGTTTGATTTCGACTTGCTAGCTAGCTGCAGTACTATATGGTGATAGTTATGTTACATGTATAAACATGAATGCCCTAAAGTGCAATTCATGGAGAAATGAAGGCTTTTTTGGTACGGCATGCTTGAAAGAGGTTACATCTAAACTCATAATAGAAACAAAAAACGAGCTAAGAAAAAAAAGAAAAACCAAACAAAATTGCAAAATGATACTAATAGTATTTAATACTGTTCTCAAGAAAACATAGAACAAAAATTGAAACCGACTCTTAATGTTTTCTACTCCTATTATTTAGCTTATGTTTCTGCATCTTAATGAACAAAAAACATGTCAAGCAACTTTGAGCTTTACTTTAAATAAACCATAAACAGATAACATAAATCAAAAGTTATGATCAAGAAATCAAAGAAAATGACGTTTAGAAGTCTTCACTTGACTGAATCAAATCTATTTAGTTCTCCACGATTTGAAATCATTGTTGCTAACTTTACGTGGAATTTATGTGGCCTCACATGATCACACAAACTAGCTAATAGGTAGATCAACTGTATGACCACATCTTTAGTTAGTTACGACAATATAGTTATTGTATAGTTTCTTGAACATACGGATGTGGAAACTATCGAATCTACATACGAAGACACACATTTAAACATGGTTGCTATGTTTTTGAAATAAAAAGCAAATCAAATTTTGGAACCATGATTACAACAAAAACAAATTTCATTCACCATCTTGGTCTCTTCGATCAATATTTAATGGAAACTTGATACGCATTGTATAACCAAAGAAGTACTCTAGCTACGCATTGTCATAAGATCTACAAAATATTCTAAACTTTATAGACCACATATTGTGTTCAATCTATGCATACTTGCCATCGTACATCGATTCTGGCACACGAAATTTCAAAAGGCATTCGCAAAAGGGTATAGTTTGTTCAATTTGACTTTGTACTAGCTTGATAATCAGTGATTGATATGTTGCATACATTCATGACACCAAAGCACGACAATGGAAAGAAACTTAGATCAATGTTGAAAACTTCAATCCACGTCTCTTCCTTTTTCTCTTTCCATTTTGATACTAACGTTGTACAGAGACTTTACATAGGATGATCCCCCTACATGCATTTGTTTTAAAACTTTCTCCAAAAGATCACAAGAGTAAGTGATTGACTCAATGTTTGCACTCGATTATTCCTATAGAAAGTTTGATATTGATGAAGTTTTGTTTTGTCGCATCGGAAACATTCGGATTTGAATGCATATTTTGGATATAAAAGAAAATAATATGATGAGATAGCTTAATTTATACTCCAAAAAAAATGAAAAAGTGTATTTCATCGTAATTTATATGGGACGAAGGAAGTAGTATACGACTGATTGGCTTAAATGATGAATCTCTCACACCCCCCCTAAAAAACCAATTTATGAGGGCCTATTTGGTATCGTTGTTGATTCCTGTTTTCTATTTTAGTGAAACTGGCTGATGAAACGGAACCGTTTGACATTATTTTTGTTTTCTGTTTTTTATTTCTTAAACGGATGAAATGGAAATAGAAAACCAGAAAAAATGATTTTCTGTTTCCGTTTCCTGTTTCATCAAAGTACAATATTCAATATTCTTTTTATAAAAAATTATTTAATTTGAAAAAGTGATTTTGATTTTCGCTACTGGTTTTCTATTTCTATTTCTGGTCTTACCAGTTTTGACAGCAATACTAAATAGCCCATGAGCAAATATGTTGTTATATAATACATATATATTCTAAGTTAATTAAATGCTGCTATGTTGGTCGATTTTATTGTCGCTACAATAGGATCTTGCAAAATCTATTGCAAACAAGAATATGGAGAACAATTGAAATCGGTTCAATCTCCCAATTAATTAATCTCCACCATTGGATAAGCATATCGACAACTAAAAACTGTATACTCTGCTGATCAGGCTGACTAGGCGAGTGTCTAGTTATTCTTGAGCATCGGCTCCCATTTTGATCCACAAATAGAACAATGTTTCTAACAGGAATTTTAATTTTGTATAGATTTATCTTGGACAAGAGTTATAAAGGAGTACTTAAAAGAATCCACAGGATCTAAGAAAGAAGGAACGTTACACTAGCTAAGAAAATAATCAGAGGCTAAATGTATTTCAGTTGGATATCGCAATATTCCAATCAGCTGATGAAGAACGCCGGACACTAACCACGCACTCAAGTTGACAAATTAAAGGACACAAAACTAGTTCTCAGCACATTGTGCAACCCAAACATAGAAGTCATCTTGAACAAGTATAGGAGAGTTCTTTCAATTAAGAGAGTGATTGCACACTAACCTCGGAATACCTTGGATGCAATTGGAAGCAAGTTTGTTCAGACATACATCAGCCAGAGTGACGATAATATGAACTTCTGTGACTCCTTCAGTTTGACGCCATTGTTTACCACGGTAGCTCGGCCCTGTAAAAGTTCGCATTCAGAAGTCAGAACTTTTCTCTGCTGACGTTATTAAAACTCTCCTGGATAACAATCTCAAAAGCAGTATCGACATTTAGTTGAATCTAGAGCAGATGTCTCCATGAAGAACATACCTTGTGCTTCAGCAAGGTTCTTCCTTTCAACACTGACAGCCCCGGATGTTTGCCAGATCACATTAGTTGCCAACCAGCATCCTTGTAACAACAGAATCACAATGAGCTGCAAGATAAGTACCATGGAACTTGAAATTAGTATGATTTTAAGCCCCTTTGAAAGGTGGATATTTGAAAAATCGTGCTAAAGCTAGCAATAAACAGGACAAAGATACTGATAAGCAAATGAAATTACGTGACACAGAATTACAACTTGGTTCATGAACACTCTGTTTCAGCATGCGGTAACCATCAGCCCTGATTGTAAACTCCCTTCAGGGCCTCTACCCGATACAAATCTGTGTAAAGATCACCAGAGCCCCCACCTGTTTTTTTTTTCACTTCTCGTTAACTAGAGATCGGCAACTATCATCACTCAACTAGAATGATCTTCCTAATCTTTTTTTTTTTTTTTGTGATATCATCTTCCTAAACATTTTAGTAGTCTACTGTGTTGGGGTAAATAAGATAACTGTAATTAGTTCATCTGACGTGACGTGAATTACAGAATGTGTTTATTCTACTCCATTTTCAGATGGAAATGAAAACCAGGCAAGTACACTACAAGACAAAGGTATGCCATAGAAGGTACCAGCCACCAAAATCCTAGCCACAGTCCTAACATTCAAACCAATAGTAGATGAAGGTTTCTTATCGAATATCAAGCTTCAATTATCACCACATTCGGCCATTCACTCTCTCAGTTGCATTAGACTCAAGAGCAATGTATCTCTTACTCATAAACAGTGAGGCTATAAGGACAGGAAAAAAAAAAAACGATTGAGCATGATATGAGGTAAACGACCAGTGTCCTCAATGTCTACACAACAAGGTTGACCTATAAAGAAAGGTAAAAAAACCTATCCACATAATCCCAATCAAATGTCGAATCTCTGTCCTCACAGTGAGGAAAGAACCGACTTTATCACTGAACCAACTCCACCTGATACAATCAAATTGACCTATAAATCTAACAACTCTATGGAATATGTCGTGATCATAAGTCCAATTCTTGACAGGAACAATACCCATTTTCTTGAAATAAAAAAGTGTAGATCCTCCACTTTCGGACCCCATTCTAAAGCGGAGTATTTGGCACTGGCTAAAATTGAGTCGAGTTGCACTCACTGAAGCAGAGGTAACCCTATTCGTCAAATCAATTTATCGCTTTGTGTCGAACGAAAGCCCGATGCATGAACTTGACTCATCACCGTCATCGAGATATCGTGAACGACTGAGGGCCCCGACGGCGCCGTAATAATACACGGAGGGCATTGACGACGAAGAGGAAGGTGGCGTCGGTGGGCGGCGACATTGGGGACGGGTAATTTTGGGGTCTGAGGGATAAAAAGATGATATCTTTGCTGCGGAATTATGTCATGAAATAATTGAAGACTTTGTATGTAACGGTTGGTCATGAAATAGGAGTAATTGAAGATTTTGACCATTTGATATTATTATCAAAATTAAAAAATAAAATAAAATTAGTAATAAAAATAGAAAATTAATAATGAAAATTAAAATAATTTTTTCAAATTAAATAATTATTTATAAAAAAGAATCTTGAATATTATATTTTGATGAAATAGAAGATAAAAATAAAAAAAATATTTTTTTCTAGTTTTTTATTTTATGCAATCGTTTTCTTTCTTGTTTTTTATTTTTTACAATCATTTTTTGATTTCTACTTCTTTTTTCATACATTTAAGAAACAAAAACAGAAAACGAAAAATAATAATAATATCAAATAATTTTATTTCATCAATCAATGAAATAAACACAGAAAAAGAGCAGAGGATTGGAGAAAAAGACCTTGCTGCTTGGAATGTAGCTATGTTCTTTAAGCAGATTTGGGATATTCCACAGAGCAAAAGAGAGACTTTGGATCCAGTGGGTGCATGCATACTATGTAAAGCATAGAAATTTTGCTTCTATAGAGTATAAGCTGGGTCAGTCGTGGATGTGGCATGAGGTCCTCGAAGCTAAGAATATGTTGTTCCCTTGCTTGGAAGAGGATAGCTATGCTGTGATCAAAGGCTATAAGCATATTAAGCCTTTTGCACTAGCTGTTAGTTGGTTCTCTTTAGTTTGGAGCCCAAAAATTCTTCCTAAGCATGCTCTGATCCTATGGATGTTGTTTAAAGGCAAATTAAAACCGAAAGAGAGGATGATCAAGATGGGATGGTAAGGAGACGAGAGATGCTGCCTGTGTAATGTTGATGAGGAAAGTATGGAACATGTTTTTTTCATGTGTTCTTTTGTTCAGCCTATGGTGCAGGAGTTGTTGGTGCAATGGAAGTTAACCCAAAAGCCTCTAACTTGGATAAACTGGATGCAATGGTTAACCAAAGTTGCTCTTGACAAGACTAAGAATTCCAGGAATCATAAAAGGATGAACGCTGCATTGGTGTATGAGGTGTGGATGGAGAGGAATAGGAGATGTTTCAAGATGAATAAACTGGACGGGAAGTTGGTATGGTAAAGGATTTTAGCTTCGAAGCTCGTTTGAAGTTCCCAGGCTGCTGCTGGTGTTCTTATTTATCTATTGCCTTCTCTATTTGTTGTATATGTTTTTACTTTGTAGGTTTCTGGTTTATATGCCTAGTAGAGGCAGTGATGTTGATCGAAATGTATTTAAAACTCTTGTATGAGTGTTGTTGAGTGATGAGAAGCTATTATCCTAAAACAAACAAAACAAAAAACGAAAATTATACCAAACAAGTCCTTAGGTAGTGCGAAGATGTATCCAAATCTACAGGAATTATACGGGTGGACTAATATGAAAAGAGTTGTTGCAAGATTTGTAGTTGAGTGTTTGATTTGTCAACAAGTTTAAAGCTGAACACCAAAAACCCGGACGAAGTGACCTACTAGGATTTCAACTTAGTATCCAAGGCCATGCAAGATATGACCTTAATTAAGTTGTTTTTCCCATTTTCAATCTATTGATTTCCATTTGTTAGCTATTTTGCTAAGTGATCTTAGCATGGAAACAAAATAGATATCGAATCAAGCATGGAGTGAGAGAACTTCTGAGAGGATTTAAAAAAAAAAAAACATAGGTAAAATATTGTTCTTGTTTTTTCTTTCATTGGAAAGCCACCTCAAAAATGTTGTAAGCTCTTGAGCATAGTGAGGAAAATTCAGTTTCTAAACACCTCGGCACGATCTATGATTGCATAACATTTAATTGAGACACTTAAAATCCATCAATTATCAACTGTTCAAAGAGTTTTTCAAGACATAACACGACCGGAGAATTTATTAAAAATGTTAGATATATATTAATGGGGTTTTTTTTATCATTGTTCAGACTTTTAGTAGAGTTGGTTCCTCGACATGATAACCGTGATAAGAGATCACGAGTTCGATCCTGCCCTACTCCTCATTTATTATCACCTATGTAGTTTATTTATGTGGATTTTATATGACAATTCGTATAGATTGGGCCAATCTTATCCACACTTCAAGCCACAATGAGACTTTATATGAGGGGGAGTGTTAGATAGACATTAATAGGGTTTTCTATTATCAATTTGAATTTTTGATAAATTGATTCCTTGACAAAAATTAAAATCATTTCATGACTCTTTTGATAAATTCTTTTATTTTTCAGTGATTTAAGGTTGCATCTAACATTAGTTTTTGAATGTTTGTCCGAGATTTGAGTGGTATGGATGCTTTTTTTTTTTTCTTGGTTTTCTGTTTTTATTTATTGGTTGATAAAATAAAAGTGTTTGATATTGATTTTTATTTCTTAAATCCAAGAAACAGAAAGTAAAAAAAACTGATTTTTTAGTTTCTTGTTTTCGGTTTCATATGAGTGTAGCACCCAACATTCCTTTTAAAATAAAATATATTTAATTTCATGTAGTATTTTTGATTTTCGATAAGAACGTGCAAAAAGTGTCCCGAAATGTCGTATCAGATCGAAAATAGGAAAAAATTGGACCGTATCGGACTTGTACCGGGTCAATTTAGTTAGTCGGGACGGGAACACTTCAATGAAAATACCGAACTCTCAATCCGATACGAAAAACTGGTGGGAACCAGACCTGAGTTGTCTCGTACCAGATCGATTCGATTAAAACATCATGGTCTTCCTTAATTAGTTAGTAGTATTAGTTCTATTTAACATTGATGTTATTCATAGTAGTTGCTTGTGTTGGATAATAAAAAGATTTGTGTATGCTGTTGTTATTCGGTATGATATTATGCTTCTCATTGACTTTTAACATGGTTTTATAGAATGTGGTTGATGAATTCTGCCATAGTGATATCAAATTAGTAGTAGATGTCGTTATTAGTTTTTTAGTATTGTGCACGCAATGATATTTATTGTAATGTTGGTAGTGTTAGTTATGATATATTCCTGGTTAAATTTGATTGTACAATCCCATACCGATGGATCGAAAATTGAAAAACCAATACCGACTTGACGGGACAAAAAAATTTCAACTACTGAAAATATTTGGTCGAGACAGGAAATGGCCCAATACTGGGTCGATCCTGATTCTTTGTTTGTGTTATTGATTTTGATTTTCACATTTTTAAACAACGACACTAAACATGCCCTTAAGATAGAAATGTTGATTTTCGACATACTTGTGCTGCTTATCAAACTAAGTTTAATGATCGTTTGTTCAATGAAACAAAAAAATTTATAAGATGGCAAAGCACAGTCTCTATATTTTAAATACTAATCCCAATATACATGCAACATTTTGAATTTTTATATTATTCAATAAATTTTTTGAGGAGTTTTGTTCAATATTTAAACGATGTAATAACATTTTATCACTAATAGAAAATGACCCATAATTGGACGAAAGGAGTATATAATTGGGATACAACTCCATATATCTTGGAGCATTATAGAGTGAATTTAAAACCTTAATTATGAATTGTACATAGTAGGAGTTGTTTCGTACATTTTTAATGTTGTGAAAATCTATAACAAAAAACAAAAAACAATTTACACAACAAAAAATACTCCCATTTTTCTAAAATAAATATAACATTTTATTTTTTATATCATTCAATACGTATTTTGAGAAGTTTCGTTATTCGTTTTAACGACGTAAGAAAATTATGTTACTATCACAACGATGAAATATATAACTTAAACTATCATTAATGACTCATTATAATTTTACGAGAAATGATATTTGATATTCCTACAACGTAAGTCAAAGTTTGCATTGAAAAACGCTCAAATCAAATTGTTAGAACTTATTCTAAAAGCAAAAAATTACCCAAACATATAATTTTGAAAAATTAATTCCAAAAACATCCATGCGGGATTTTAATTCCCAAAACATACAAATTAAACGTTTCTCTCTCCTTCTTCAATAATCTTATCTTCCTCCTCATTCTCCTCCTCCTCCTGTTGCTCCTATTCTCCCTTTTCGACCTCTCCGCCTCCACATTCGTCATAAGAATTTTTATTAGCTCAGTTCTACTGATTACGACATATCTCTCCGATCCAATGTGTGATAGGTTCATGAGATTTTCAGGTGGATTTATATGCGAAATATGGACGGTGGGGAATATAAGGAAGATGCTCGACGAAATGTCTGAGAGGAATAATGTTGATCAAATGTTAAACGATTTTGTTGTAAAAGTTTTGTGTTCTTTGCCATTATTTTTTTGACAGAGTGAAGCTACCTGCTAGATGTGGAAACGAGAGAGCAAACCTCGACGAGATTAAATTAAGCAATGTCCAATTCCAGCCGCTCTTTTTTTGCTTCAGGCACTCTATATTTTTACACAGGCTGTTTTTTCTTCAAGTGCTCTGTGTTTTTACACAGGTGCTCTGTTTCCTTCAAACGCTCTAGGTTTTTACACAGACGTTCTGTTTTCTTCAGGCGTTCTGTTTCCTTCATGCGAACGCTCTGTGTTTTTACACAGGCGCTGTGTTTCCTTCAGGCGCTCTATATTATTTCAAGCGCTCTGTTTCCGAAACAGAGCGCCTTATATGGGAAATAGAGCGACAGGAGAACCATGACCCAAACAAAACGCCAATTAAATATTTGTATTGTCTTGGGTTGTTGT
This sequence comes from Drosera spatulata, assembly GCA_035668315.1. Lineage (NCBI taxonomy): Eukaryota > Viridiplantae > Streptophyta > Magnoliopsida > Caryophyllales > Droseraceae > Drosera > Drosera spatulata. Next base: position 1,166 of record JAOVYX010017114.1, on the reverse strand, counting down.
TGTTGTGTTGAGAGTAGAACGAGAACTATCTTCTAACGACAAATATTCCTAAGAAGATTCTGATGACATCCTCGGATTCCGGCGAAGATTCCGACGATGTATTTGAAATTATTATCTCTTAGTGTAGTTTTTTGAAATTATTTTTAATTGTTTGTAATTTTGGATAAATCACCCTTCTAGAAATGAGGGAATATACAATAAAATACTCCCTTCGTCCTACAAAGAATGCAACATATACGTATTTTGTATTAATTTATATATATGAATACAAGTCTCATTTTCATATCGAATTACGTTGGATCGTCCCGTAACATGTATTAGGTTGAAGTATATAATTTATATAATCATTGATATTTTATGATAAATTTATAAAAGATTATATCTGATCGTTGTTATACATATATAAAAGAATTTATATCGATACACGTATTCGAACAAAATGTTACGGTCTTTATGGGGGATGAATATTTTTTCCTCGGTGGACATATCTTCACCACCAACATTGAACACCCCCAAACCAATGCCCCTGCTCTTTGTTCCACCCCAAACCCTAACCTCATCCAATCTAATTCCAACCATGCGAATCTTCACCGCACCTTCCTCACTATTCTCACTTCCCACCCCATTTCCTCTCTCACGCATTTTGTCAAACACCTCATCTGCACCGACCTCTCTGTTCCACGACCCGCGTATTCTTGGGAAATCGAACCATGGATTACGTTTCAGGGGACATTCTCGTCGTGCTTCCGAGGTCAATTGGTCCTCCACTACCGACGAGGTCAATGGAGCCGTCGACGATTCCTCCTCGGATTTCTCCGCCTCTGCGTCCCGTGTGAGTTTGGGCTCTGTTTGTGAGGTTTTGTTGGTTGGTAATTGTTTTGGGAGTGTGGGTTTGTGTCATGGTATGTTGTGTGTGTGTGTGTGTGTTTTTTTTTTTTTTTTTAATGATTTGGGTATTATCGATATTGGAACGCGAGAATGAATGGTTGAGATTATGATAACTTTAGCGAATCTTGTGTGTGCTCACCAAAAGTTTGTTTTGGGCTGTTTTTATGGCTGCTCAATATAGTGGAGTTAAAACTTGTAATAGAATTAGAAAACCAGTGCCCACAACTTATGTCATCCCATCAAATATAGTGAAAGTTGGAAGAGAAAGAGAGGAAAAG
>JAOVYX010017113.1:0-52562 GCA_035668315.1 Drosera spatulata | reverse complement strand
ATTTTCTGGATGCAGATAATGATCCTGCTTGTCGACATCAAAGAGGATGACCTTGCAAAGCCATTCCTCACATTGCTAGGACTGGAAGGATCAGAAGATATAGTGGTGAGTTTCTTGATGTTACGAGCCTTATTCTGCTTGGTCTTTCTTCAAACTCTTCAACTGTTGCTCAGGATATCATGCTTGCTTGGTCTATTTGTTTAACAGGTAGCTGCTTTTGATAACAAGATTAGTACGAAGTATATATTGGAATCGGATCCAACAGCTGCCAACATAGAAGTATATTCTTTAATCTTATGATTTTTCCTAATCAGTTGAAGAGTAGATGGAAATGTGCCACTTCAGCATTTTTGGTCAATTTTCCACAGGAGTTCTGCTCAGGGCTGGTGCAGGGCACTATAGCACCATATTTCAAATCACAGCCTGTACCGGATAATGTGAGTGCTTCTTTGATTCGTGTTGATTCTGTTTTGAGGTTTTTCTTGATGCCTTTTCACTTGTAAACTTTACAAAGAATTGAATAATTGGTCGGCATTTCTCCCTTGAACTTCAAAGATAGCCACTATTATAAAGATGGAGCCTTGTTGACATCACTGCAACATTCGAAGTGCAGAAAAATGTTAGTGTGCGGATTGTTGTTGGGAAAACATTCGACTTCGAGATTTTGGGTAGTTCGAAGAACATCCTTCTAGAGGTACCAGAACTACCTATTTCAGTCCATGCACTCCTTTCATCAGCTGAATCTTGCTTTTGCTCAAGTTTCCTTTGCTTCTTAAATTCCAGGTGCACTCGCCATGGTGCATGAATTGTGAGGCTACAACCAAGCAGGTCGAGAAATTGGCAAAGCACTTCAAGAAATGTGATGATCTGGTCTTTGCAAGGATAGATGCCTCTGCGAATGAGCATCCCCAACTTCAGGTAAGTTGTTTCAAAGCTGGTTTCATTAACCAGAAGTCCACAATCTGCTGGCATACTGGGAGACAAAATTTTGGGGCATGGCCCTTATGCAATTATATTTATGCAGCTTTCAGTCCGAATGGCTATAACAACATAGACTTCATGATTAGGATTTCTAGTCCATGCCGATATAGTTTAAATATTTCAAGAATTAAATTGGTGAAGCCTTAATTTTACAAAATAATCCATACGCTTCTGAGTTTCCGTGCTATACAGTAGTTTCAAAAAGCATTAGCTATTTGCTCGTTTTATCTCAGGTGACCGACTTTCCGGTGCTGCTATTTTATCCGGCTGCTGATAAAACAAACCCGGTAAGGTTCTTCACAAAGCATGTGTCCGTTCTTCTGTCATTCTTGCTGTTGCTCAATCTGTCTGACTTTAGTTAGTTACTTCATGCAGATTCAGCTGCCTTCCAAGTACAGCACGAAGGATATGGCGACATTTATCAAGAAACATATAAGAAAAGAAGAACATGAAACAAAAGATGAGCTCTAATATGTTATATACACGGAGCTCTCTTTTCATACAAAGTCCACATAAAATGTGGGCAATAGAGCATACAGAAATGTTCAAGAACGTGAAGTAAACTGCAAGCAAGTGCATTGTTTTTTTTTTTTTTTTGAGTTCTTGTTGTACTTGAACTAAAGATCAGAGTCAGCCTCAATACGAACAGGCATGAACTGGAAGTGATTGTTTGGTTGGTATACTTGGCTTAATTCCTGGAATCAAAATAGTGTTATGAGCTGGCTATGCTGGTTGCAATTAATCAACCAACTGCTTCCTGTAAACCATGAACTCATTTGCTTGATCTTGTAAACCAGGTTTGATAAGTTTGCTGCGCCAATACAAATCAGGTTGAAGAACAGGAATACAAGGTTGTAGCCGAAAACAAGGCCCTCTTCTGACAGAACTTGTGAATGGTATGTTATGTCAAGCTCTTCTAAGTACAGAAACCATCTTACTCAATACATGTTGCCCAGTAATAAGCAGCCGCAGTAGCCAGTAGCCACTCTAAAAGCTGAATAACACAAAGCCACTACAAGATGGTCAATCAATTGTTAAAAAATAGATGCATGAGGTCGAGAGTGGTCTGTGTAGTGAGAGAGTACAACCCTCTACGAATACTAGATCGAATAGCAGCTGGTTCGCATGTTTCTTCACCTGTCAACAAGACTACAACCATCTATTGACCACCACCTCCTGGATTTATCCGTTGTAGCCCGGTACTCTATCAAGTTGGCTACGATCAGCTATATGTTTAGCTTCCAAGTCTGGCTGGAGTCCTCTCCAGCTTTGTCAATTCAAACCAAACTTCTCAAATCTCAGCTATACCGGATCCTGACCTTACCAAGAAGCTCGGATTACAACAATAACTTCTCAAACGGGCCAAATAGCTGCAAAATGTTATAAGTATGAAATCCGGCACTGATCGCTGACAAGTACTTGGTTGAATGCAATTGATCCACCAATGCATTTCAAAAGTACCAACCAGTCCATGAAGCAAGTACTCCAAACACAGCCATTAGAATTTGATAGGAAGACCGTGGGAGGTGGATGAGAGATTAAATGGCAAACAAGAAACCCATAAATCAAGGGTGGAAATGCATACACTGATCGTACAGGATAGAATCCTAACACACAAGTACTGTGCACTAATGATCCTTGAACAAGATCCAAACTGAAAACTAAAAGGTCAACAACATTATCAACATCAACAACAACAGACAGCTCGGTCGCACCAGGAACAATCTTTTTCACAGATATTGTCACCTTTATTCTCCGTTCTACACAATCTCCCCAACGAGATCATGATACATAGAAGGTACAACTATGACAACCATGACAACAAACTCAAACATACCCTTCAACCAAAACAGGCCTTTCATCGTCCCCCTCGTTCTCGTCGATCTTCAACCCTCTCAGCCCCTCCACACACCCCTCGCCACCCTCCTCCGCCTCGCCCGCGACCACCACGACCTCATCCCTCTCCCCTCTCCCCTCGCCTCCACCCACCAAATCCACCCCCTCATCACCCAACCCCGCCGCCCCTTTCTCCACCCCACATGGCCCCGGCGGCGCCTTCTCCCCCTCTATCCCGACCACCTCGTCCCCTCTATCAACTCCGTCCGCAAAAGGGTCCTTCAAGCAACTGCTATCTTCGTCGTCTTCTTCCTCGTCTTCGTCGTAGGGGAAGATTGAGGCGGCGCGTGAGGAGACGGCGGAGGCGGCTTTGAGGAAGGCTTCCTTGATTGATTCCGGCGGCAGCGCGCAGTCTTCCAGCCCTGCGTCTTCGATCCTCGGCGCCCGGATTGTGTCCAGGAGGCGGCTTGGGGTTTGTTGGGTCGACTCCATTTTTGATCGGTGGGTCGAGTCACAGAGTCGGTGGTAGTACAACGGAATACAATGTTGTGGTAGAAGGAAATACTTGTGTCTTTTAAAAATGTTACTGTGGAGCAAACTTTACCATAAATTCGAAAGATGTGAACCATGGTTTTCTCAGAAGTTCATCCAGGAACCCTATGGTTTTGCTTATTATCCATCAAGAGCTTCAAATCATCGTGTTTCATGTTGCTGATCATATTTAGTTCATGATGTGAACTATCTTCGTCATCAAGGGATGCTGTCTGAGCTTGACATTGAGTAACAATACTCAAACAAGTTTATTTATCGAACCGAGCCTATAACAAATCAAGCTTATACCTCGTGATAAAAATGAGCATATCCAACTGAGATGAAGACATCAACACAGAATTTGTCGTGCAATTTGCAAAACAAGGAATCAACCTCTAGGTTATACTACAACTCACAAGATAGCACGAGAAAAGAACGGGGACATTCAAAAAGTCCCAAACGCTACCTCATACCAGGACCTCGCTAGAACAGTTTTGCATAGCCAATACAACTCTCTTTCTTCTGTACAAATTTGCTCAACCAATTCAGAATAGGATAGAAGGGAACCTAACGTGATTTCTTTCACTGAATAACAATCTCGTGAACTTCTTCCACACCGTCCTTCGACTTTTCCAGATCCAACTCTTGTGTATCATGTTGATTGTCGGTGCTCGAGGTTGATGGAAGCACACTTAGCTCGCTTGTGGTGCTCTGCTCTTGGCTTTCCAGCGCGAGCTTCCTGAATTTCTTCATGTCCTCCTTGTACTGGCTGCTTGTTTCGTAGTCTGAGCTTCCAAATGCTCTGCTGTGACCCGGTGCATTTTCTTTGAATAGTTCTTCAACTGACAGGTTCCCCTTCAGTGCCCGGACTATCTGTATCGCCAATCCATGTATGGAAGCGCTACTCGATATGCATGTGAAATTGTGAATAATAGCATCTAGATTAAAGGTTTGGCAGGCAATTTCATGTGCCACAATAAGCAGCGCACAAGTGATTACCAGCAGAAGTAAGTCCTAATGTTACTAAAATGCTAAACTAAGGGGATATGTACCTGGCTCATTTGAGGCCGAAGTCTAGCTGAATGGCACACACAAACAGCCGCACAAGCGATCATTGTAGCCATCTCCGATGAGTCATATTCATGCAACCTTGGATCGACAAGGACATCAAAGCTTCTGCTTTCTAGAGCTTGAGCAAGCAAAGGTCTCGCATATAGCTCAGGAAAATGCAAACTACCTTCAGTTCAGATAACTTCCATCGCATTTGAGAAAACTCAAGGATGAAATGACATTCTTACCCATCCAACCATGCTGTCATCAGCAAAAGGATGAGCTTTATCGACTGGTCTGCGCCCAGTGATCAGTTCGAGAAGCACAACTCCGAAGGAAAATACACCGGATTTGTCCGTGAGTTTGCCACTGGATGCATACTCTGGAGCCATGTATCTGCATTTTGTAATAAGAAATTAAACAACAATCAAAACATCAGATGCAGATGGAGTCGCGAAAATGTAACTTTACCCGAAAGTTCCCATGACCCTGGTGGATACATGAGTATCAGTGTCGAGAGAAAACTTGGCAAGTCCAAAGTCTGCAACCTGGAAAACAGAAAAACATGAGCTTATATGTAACAAAATAAATCACTCAGATTATGTAAGGCAACACATTAACAAGGATGCACAGTTAATACAGAACTTCAGAGAATATGTATGAATCAAACCAGTAGTTGGGGTAGACACATAAGATCACCCCACAAGAAAGACTGATAAAAACAACAGAAGTATCCAAATCCCAGCAAAAGCAAACAAAGCTATGGTGATCAGTTCATGAAAAAAAACAAAAAAAAACACATACACACACAACCGTAATCATATTCCTTCAATTAATGGGACTTCCGATCCTGCTGGGTCAAACCGTTCTTGATACCAAGTTACTCTCTAACTCAAATTCAGGGATGCTTAGCAGATCCCACTAAGTGAGCATAACACTTGGATCAATGATGCTTATCAAAGTCAATGTTATCACTTATGAAAATAGTTCTAGGAAGTTAGGAACTCACAAAAATTCAGTCATGCAAACAAGCAATGAACCAAGGTCATAGACCGTTACCTTAGCTTCAAAGTTATCATCTAGCAGGATATTCGATGCCTTGATATCACGGTGTATGATTTTGGGATGACCTAAAATTTATGTTTACAAACCAATTACAAAAATCAACTCCAAAATAGCAAGAGAAACAAGGGGCAGGAATAAACCACTAATTAAGTGATACAACAACAGTGAGGAAACACGTACAGTCCTCATGCAAATATGCTAATCCTTTAGCAGCACCTAACGCTATCTTCAATCTTGTTGGCCAGCTTAGAGTTGGGTTCCCATCTCCTGGAAAATAATCCACAATTCATGACATAGATGAAGTAGAAAGAAAGAGATGAATCTCCAAATGAGAATAATGTGTACAATTGCAAAAGGATCACCAAAGGCAACAATATTTTTTTTTTCATGAGTTGAAAACTGTAAATATATTTCAAGAGACAAAGCAGAATATTGTTTCATCACCCAAAAAAAGCAAAGTTTTTAACTCGCTAAATTGCCACAGGCCAACAATATGCTGTCGTGTTTAAAATGCCACCCTCCCAACATTTAGCGTCAGATAAACGTACGATATGAAGAGAGGGGAACAGCTTACCATGTAAATGGAAGTCGAGTGTTTTGTTTGAAACAAATTCATAGACAAGCAATCTCTGAGAGCCAGCAATGCAAAACCCTACCACCGATACTTGATGCTTGTGATGTACACGACTAATCGTTTCAACCTCTGTCCGGAACACACGCTCCCCTTGTCCTCCTCCAGCCTTCAACTGCTTAACTGCAATCTCTTTCCCGCTGGGAAGGAGTCCCTTATGCACATAACCAAAACCACCTTGACCGAGAAGATTGGCACTTGAAAAGTTATTTGTTGCCAACGCCAAATCTTCAAAAGTGAATGAGCTGGACAAAACCAAAGGACTGTCAGAAGATTGAGACTGTAGAAGCTTCTCTGAGCCCAAGCTGTCGCTTGCTGAGCCTAATACGGGCGGAGCAGGAGGCGCTGGTGGTGACGGTTTGTGTTGCGCGTAGATTATATTATCTCTTGATGGAGAAACATTGCTCTGAGCAAAATAATCGGTTGCAAAAGATAGACACTGATTACAGCGGAATAAATCAACTTTCTGTTAGAAAGTGAATGAAATATAGCAAAACATAATAAAAATATAAAGATATGATTTTTAACGTGAAAAATCTCTCGATGTGAGAGGTGAAAAACCACAGGCCGAAGCCCACCACAAAGCTCCACTATCAATGAAATAATTGGTACACAAGGTCCTTTCTAGATAACATTAGAGATAAACAAATCGAGCAATCAATCAGATCGACGCAACAAGACAAACAGTCAAATTCGTCGGAAAAACTGCTGCCCACTTTGGATTATGATAACTCAACGTATACAGCTCCAAATGACGCACCGTCAAGTTATAATCGAAGATTGATGAGTTAGAAACGCGCTCTCCAAATTTTACACAATCCGATACTGCTTCGTTGGAAGTCGGATGCTGCAACCAGAAAACTGAACCCAAAAATCGGTCGAATAAGAACCTTCTGTTCTGTACGATCCTACTGCTGAGAATTGCTGATCTCTTCTTGTTGCGAACAAGAAGGAAGTATCTCTATTTTTTGGAGAACGCACGGCCAAGGCTACCAACCAAACTGATTTTGATTCCCCAAAAACAATCTCAAAACTCTAAAATCAAGATATATATATTTTTTTTCAAAATATATCTTGACTTAATTAATTATTCTCCACATAATAATAATAAGTAGGCTTGACTCGTCGGGTTTCTCCATAAAGGAGTGGACCCGTTAGAGTCTGTTTTGGAAATGAGAAACCGTCATTGGTTGGTTACACAAATTCAGATTTGGCTGGAGATGTCGACAGTTGAAGGTCTACTTCAGGTTATTTGATGATTTTTTTCAAGGGGAGCTGTTTTCTGGCAGTCGAGATTGTAGAAATGTATTGCACTTTCTACGACAGAATCAGAGTTCATCGCAGCTACGGAAGCGTGTAAAGAGATTCTTTGGATGAAGAGATTCATTCAAAATTTGAGGTTCAAAAAAGATCGCTATGTGTTGTATTGTGACAATCAGAGTGCGATTCACCTCAGCAAGAATTCTACTTATCATGGTAAGATGAAACACATTGATACTCGCTATACGTGGATTAGAGATGTCCTTGATGAGAAGAAGGTTCATCTTGAAAAGATTCACACAGATGATAATGGTGCTGATATGCTTACTAAAGCATTGACAAGACACAAGCTTGAGGTATGCCGTTCGATTGTAGGAATGACGTGCTTCTCCACTTTGTCGTGAGGGGAAGATTTGTTGAGCTCCTTACGCTTCAGCGGTTGGTAGCTTGATGTATGCGATGGTGTGTTCGAGATCGGACATTGCTCATGCAATTGGTGTTGTGAGTCGCTTTCTGTCAAATCCAGGTAAAGTTCATTGGGAAGCTATAAAGTGGATATTGAGATATCTTCGAGGTACTTCCAAGCAAATGACTCACTTAACTGTTTTTTCAACCTGTCAATGCGAGAAGTGTACTTGCCAATAATTAACATATCATCAACATATATAAACAGAATAATGAAGTCATCTACTGAGAATCTCTGCACGAACACACAATGGTCATCTTTGGTCTTCCTGTAGCCATGCTGCTTCATAATAGACTTAAACTTCTTGTACCATTGTCTTGGGGCTTGTTTCAAGCCGTATAAACTTTTTCTCAATCTGCAGACGTAGTCCTCTTTTCCTTTCATAATAAAACCCTCTCGTTGATCCATGTATATCTCTTCTTGAAGATCACCATGCAAGAAGGCTGTCTTGACTTTCATCTGCTCAAACTCCAAGTCTAGGCTAGCTGTTAGGCCTAGAACCACACGAACGGATGACAACTTTACGACTGGAGAGAATATCTCTTCAAAATAAATCCCTTTCCTCTGAGTGAACCCCTTAATAACTAATCTGACCTTATATCGCGTCTCTGAAGTCAGCTCATCATGCTTCAACCTGAATACCCACTTGTTCTTCAAGGCTTTCTTACCTTTAGGCAACTTTACTAGGTCAAGGTATGATTGTCGTGGAGCGACTTCATCTCATCCTGCATGGCCTCAAGCCATTTACTCTAGCATTCATCATCCAAAGCCTCTGAATAGGATTCCGGCTCACCTGCATCAGTCACTGTCACATACTGATCTAAAGGATATCTGGTAATCGGTTTTGGATCTCTAGCTGAACGTCGGAGCTGAACATTCTGTGGAACAATTTATGGAACATCTGTTGGAACCTCTACTGGGATCTCTGGTTCAGGGACGACATCATCAATGTCAACTGGCTCTGGAACATATACATCACCTGGATCGCCCTGCTCTTCTTCCTCAATCTGTATAGGAACATGTGCATAAGGAAGTGGATCCAAATCAATCAAATCATCACTGACCTTTGACGCTGAAATCTCTAATTTCTCAATGTCCCGAATAGTCTGATCTTCCATGAACATAACATCCCTACTTCTTACAAATTTCTTCTCAACTGGATCGTAGAACTTGTAGCCGAACTCATCCTACCCATAACCGATGAATATACACTGTCGAGATTTCACATCGAGTTTCGATCTCTCATCTTTGGGTATGTGAACAAATGTCTTGCACCAAAAAACACGTAAGTGATCATACGAGACATCTTTCCCTGTCCAAACTCGATCAGGAACATCAAGATCCAAAGGAATGCAAGGAGTAAGGTTAATCATATGAACAATAGTATTCAAAGCCTCACCCCAAAAGGATCTCGATAGCTGCGCCTATGAAAGTAAATATCTCAACCTTTCAACTAGTGTTCTATTCATTCTCTCAGCTAAGCCATTCAACTGAGGCATCTTAGGAGGCGTCTTTTGATGTCTTATACCCTGCTGTCTCCAATACTCATCAAAAGGACCACAATACTCTCCCCCGTTATCAGTTCTGATATATTTCACCTTCCTCCCTGTTTGTCTCTCGACTAAGGCATGAAATTCTTTGAACACATCCAACACTTGGTCTTTAGATTTCAAGGTATAAACCCATACTTTTCTTGAATAGTCATCTATGAAGGTAACGAAATAAATCGACCCATCAAGTGTTCTCGTCTTCATAGGATCAGAAACATCAGAATAAGAATACCTGGCTTTCTGGAAGGAGGAGAACTCTTGAAAGCAACTCTGCTCTGCTTCCCTGCTAGACAATGAGCACACTTCTTCAATGCTGGATTTTTCAAATCTGTGAGGAGTTTCTTCTTGGCCAAAACTGACAATCCTTTCTCATTGATGTGGCTGAGTCGTCTGTGTCACAATTCTGCTTTCTCTTCATCATCAACTGCTGCGATCCTGTCACCACACAACTTTGCTTGTGTGATGTATAATGAAGAGTGCTTAGTGCCTCTAGCCACAACCATAGAACCCTTAGTGAGCTTCCATCGGTTATCATAGAAAGTGCTGCAAAATCACTCATCATCCAGCTTACCTGTGGAGATCAAATTCAGACGAATATCAGGAATATGTCTGACGTCATGTAAAACTAATCTTGCATCGTTACTGGTCTCTATGCATACATCCCCAATGCTTATAACTGCTGTCATTCCATTATTCCCCATCTTCACAGGAGAGTAGTCACCAGTCCTGTACGAAGTGAAGAAATCTCTACGAGAAGTAGCATGAACAGATGCACTATTATCAATCACCCAGCTGGCTTCATGACACATAAAGTTCACTACATCTCCATCAAACACAAACAGAAAACCATCAGAAACTGCTATAACTCGATCATCTTTCTTATCTGTATCAGTCTTCTTCTCTTCAGAACACGACAGAATGTCCTGAGATGACCTTTCTGATGACAATGATGACATTCAACATTCGCATACTTATTAGATGTACCTTTGCTCTTACTACGGCTCTCACCTCTATTCGTTGAACCACGACTGTTGTTTCTGCCTCTGTTCTCAACAACCAAACCATCTTGATTCGAAGAAGTCCATTGTGTCTTTCTTCTCATCTCTTTATTCAGAATGCTGCTCTTGACAAGATCCATGATAATCGTACCATCTGGAGCAGAATTGGACAACGAAGTTCGAAAAGTCTCCCATGAGTCAGGTAGAGTGCCAAGCAGCCATAAAGCCTGAACCTCATCATCAAATTTTATCTTCATTGCAGCTAACTCATTTATAATTCCCACAAAGGAATTCAAATGATCAGCCAACGGGGTGCCATCACGATACCTCAATGTCATCAACTGTTTAATCTTAAACAGTTTATTATTTTTGATCTTTCGAGCATACAACTGCTCGAGCTTATTCCACAAGAGACGAGCATCTGTCACATCTGAAATATGATTCAGCACATTATCATTAACCTACTGTCTAATGTACCCACAAACCTGACGATGTACATTCTTCTACTGATCATCACTTTTACCCTCAGGCTTCTTCTCAGAAAACACTGATAAATAATAATCTTTCACATAGAGCAAATCTTCCATCTTTTCTTTCCACACATGGTAATTCAAACCATTCAATGTGATTATTCTACTCGTATTTGTCTTTATTGTTCAACACAAGTCAAACCAAGTGCAACCTCGCTCTGATACCACTTTGATGGGAGGTAGGACACTAATTACAGTGAAATAAATCGTCTTCCACTTGTGTTAACGTGTTAGGAAGCAAATGAAATAGAGCAGAAAACAGTAAAAATACAAAGACACGATTTTTAACGTGGAAAATCCCTCGATGTGAGAGATGAAAAACCACGATGCCAAAACCCACCACAAAGCTCCACTATCAATGAAATAATGGATACACAAGGTCCTCTCTAGATAGCACTATAGATAAACTAATCGAGCAATCAATCAGATCGACACAACAAAACAAACAGTCAAATTCGTCGGAAAAAACTACAGCCAATTTCGGACTATGATAACTCAGTCTATACAGCTCCAAACGGCGTACCGTCAGTTTTTAATTGAAGATTGATAAGTTAGGAACGCGCTCACCAAATTTCACGACAATCCGATACTATTAGGAACGCACCTCCGTCCGGTCGCTGGAAGTCGGATGCTGCAATCAGAAACTGAACCAAAAAATCTGTCGAATAAGAACCTTCTGTTTTGTGCGATCCTACTGCTGGAAATCGCTGATCTCTTCTTGTTACGATCAAGAAGGAAGCATCTCTGTCTCTTGAAGAACATACGTCCATGGCTGTCAATAAAACTGATTTTGATTCCCCAAAAACAATCTCAAAACCTTAAAATCAAGATATATATATTTTCCTTCGAAATATATCTTGACTTAATTAATTATTCTCCACATAATAATAAGAGGTGGGCTTGACTCGTCGGATTTCTCCATAAATGAGTGAACCCGGCCCAATAACATCACCCTCGCCGCCACCCTCTACACATCCAGCACGGTTGAGTCCGTGATTGACAAGGCACTGTTACAAACAGAGATGATCTTCCATAGAAGTGATCTTCCAAATTGGTCATACAAGATGTTGGAGGGTCCGAAGTTTCCTGGAATAATAGGAACGAATAATGACAACAAGTTCTTTGATTTTTACCACAAGCTTGGTGGTGAAAACTCTAACATGTCGGTGGAAAGTTGTGCAAGTCTGTAGGCCAGTAATGGTGGAGGCTCCGTTGCAATGTCGATGGATACGAGCAGTGTGGGATCAAATGATTCCCACGCACGTATATTAAAGTCGAATTTCTTCATCGATCAAGAGGATGACCAAACCGCCAAAAGAAAAGGCACATTGTATCAAGAGGATGCAATATATTCCATGCACTAAATGTAAATAACTCGATTTATGTATGGGTGTTTCATCGATTTCTGAAGGGATAATGAGTAATAAAATCGACGTATTGTTCGCGAGTGAATGTGAAGCATTGAGTTCTTTTGGTCTGTCTATTGTAGTCGTAATGGCTATGATAGAGCACTGAGTGTAAATCGATGATCTTTATAGGTTTTTATCGATTAATGGTGTTTTATGTTCAGATTTTCATTGTTTCGATTTCGTCATGTATGATTTGGGCGAGGCATGATTTGGGCGAGGCACAATCTCGATGGAAGAGGACGTACTGTCGATAGAAGGGGGCACATTGTCTGCTCCGACGACGTAATATCCATCCTGACGAGGTATTGTCAATTTGGACGATATGATTCCAACGAAGCAATTGTAATTATTTTAGTGTAATTTATTGATAAAATATTTTGTTTCATAGATGAAAAAATATTAATTTAAACATAAATATGATTGTGAATGATGGATAAAAAAAATCTTTTGTATGATTTATTTATCAATAAGTTTCAAAAAGATGATTTATTGATAATTTTCTCTAAAAAATATTTTTTATTATTAAATTTCACAAAAATTCAATACACATCGTTATTTATATTTTTGAAACGAAATCAATAAATAAATTTAAACCCAAAAATTTATCATAAATTATTTTAATTTTTTTAGATTAAAATAGTAATAAATTTTTCAAATTGACACCAACGCAATTAAAAAATTCATCAGTCATCGGTCATCACCAAAAAGTAATTATGCCACCCCGGTCGATAGACGTCACCAACCCACATCACAAGCCCTTTCGGTACTCAACACAACAGAGATAGAAAAAGTTAATCAAAAAAAATCATCAAAACCTAACGGTCCGCCCCGTTGAACAAAATCGATCATCGATTGAATATTCACAATTTCCCATCAAATTCTCCCGAAATCCCTTTCGCCTCGCAATCAAAATCGAAACCCTAAATTTTTCCTCATCAATCGAATCACAAACCCTAACTTTTACCATCAATCGTCTCAATCACGCGATCAATTCCCCTCCTCGATCGCCGACGGCTATTCTTTTTAGCCGTTTTGTTAGTGGATTGATCGAGTTTGGGGAGTTTTTGTTGCTTTGATGGATGACTGAGTTTGGGTGGAGAGTGGAGGGGAGCTGCTGTTGATTTGAAGATGAATGAGGAGGAGACAGTGGAGAAGCGGGGGTTGTCGGTGAAGGACTTGGTGGAGGAAGCCAAGAAGCGGGCGGTCATTCTCGGGATATGTGTTGTCGGACTATCATATCTGATGTCGTGTGAGTGTCGATTCTGTTGTTGCTTGGAGCCGTGGGGAATGTGATTGTGTGGTTGAGTTCAGGGTTTGCTTAGTGTGATTGGATTAGCTTGATTGTGTGTGTTTTTTTTATTGTTGATATGTTGTATTATATGACAATCTTGTATGATAGAGTAGTGTCTTGGTCTCTTTTTTATGTTCATTTGAATGTACGCGGTTATTGATGATATGTGTCGAGGGAGTTTCCATGTCACAGGATTGCAGAACCATTACAGTCCCTTATCCAAAGATATTAACTATATGTATTTCTTTGTTGAAGTGACGAGCTCCTCGGTTTGGGTGAACCTGCCTGCTGCTGCTTCCTTGATTGTATTTTTCCGTTATTTGGTCGTGGATTTCGAAATGCGAAGAAAAGCTGCTGTTTACAACAACAAATCATTGTCCGGGAAAGTTGTTGCTCACAAGGCTGTTGCAGATCTTAAAGGTGTTGCCAAAAGACCCAATTGGAGAAGGAAAGTTAATTCCCCTGTTGTGGAGGATGCCATTGATAAGTTTACGCGGCATCTAATCTCAGAGTGGGTTACGGATCTCTGGTATTCTCGGCTAACACCTGACAGAGAAGGACCAGAGGAATTAGTGCAGATCTTAAATGGAGCCATAGGAGAAATTTCTGATCGCATGCGGAATATCAATCTTATTGATCTTTTGACGAGGTTGTAGATTCATATACATTAGTGGTGTCATCCTTTTCTTGTTATTTTTATGAGGACTTGTCATTTGTTAGAATTCAATATCTAGAGCTGGTGCAGGGATGTTATCCACCTGGTTTGCAATCATTTAGAGCTACTCCGTTCGTGTCAAGCAAAGATTGAGAAGGAGAAGTTGGAATCACTAAATTTTGAGCAACGAGATCTTGAGTTAAGACATATCCTGGCCGCTGAAAACAAATTGCATCCTGCTTTGTTTTCTGCTGAGTCGGAGCATAAGGTATGGGTTGTTTCTCTGAATGTTTCATGTGTATCATGATGTTTATGGCTGCACATGTCACTTCTGTGCTTACCTTCTTTCCAAAGCTTTTCAACTATAACATAGCTTTTCACCGTCTTGCAACACACATAGTCCTACATTCTGATCTTTTGCGGATATGAGAACTATGGTCCTTTTCATTCCCTCAGGAGAAAGAAAAAGTTCCTTCAGATAATGCTCTGACCCTATTAATAGCTGAAAGAGCTTTAAATTCGGAACAGACTTGCTGTTGTTGGCAACAGCCAATAGGGATTACATTCCGTTTACTTTTCCCCCTCCCAGATCCTGTCCCTGAGTGGAATACGTGGGTTTCTATACCTAATGTGTTTGGTCGTCGTCGTCGTTAGTTGCATTCAGTAGCTAGGTGTGTTTGTAATACATAATTGCTATATATTAACAGGTCTTGCAGCACTTAGCTGATAGCCTGTTTTCTGTCATATTGAGGCCTGAAGATCTTCGATGTTCTTTCTTTCACTACATTGCCCGAGAGCTGCTTGCTTGTGCAGTGCTCCGGCCCATCATAAACTTGGCTAACCCATGGTACTAATATCTTCTTAACTTTTGTCTTTTTCCGATATTTACGTATGGAAGTTGATCATTCTCTTCTGATATATCAGGTTTATCAATGAAAGAATTGAATTGTTAGTAATATCCATGAGAAATTCAAAGAGAGGGACCACTGCAGCAGAAGATACACCCCAAATCAGGCAAAATGGCCCCAGCAAAATTTCTCCTGATCACTTTTCTCGAGATGCAGATCCATCTGTCACAGGCGTTGAACTTGTTCAGCTCAAGAACAGTCAGTCTAAAAAAATTGGAGATAATCATGAGGTGAACTTAAATGGAAAGAACCTTTCTATAGATCCATTGCTTTTGGCCAACACCACTTCTACTCGTTCATGGGGTTCATTGCCTGATAACTCGCAAGTTATTGATAAGGTAGCTATTCAGAAGTCCAGTTCGGGAGGTGAATGGGGTGATGTGCTTGAAAATTTCTCTCGCAGGAAGACTCAAACTCTTACTCCTGAAAATATTGAGAATATGTGGACGAAGGGTAGAACTTACAGAAATAAGGAAGCTCAGGTAGCGGAGCAAGGTGTTAAAAGGTCTTCTGCAAGTACTGCCAGCATGGCCAATTCCTCCAACATGGTGAGAGAGCCGAAAGGAAAAGACAATATATCTCATCCTAACTTGCAGAATGATATGGCAGGAAAGAGTAAAGTTGGTCCTTCCATGACTGGAGCTTTTTCTGGGTCTGATCGGGCTGGAACACAGGCCACACACCACCATGTAGGTAACATATTGGCAAGGTCTTCTAGTTTTTCACTTCAGGAAGATGATGAACACAGTCTCTTGCCTTCAGAAATCGAATCGGAGAGCAGTGCACATTTTTCATCTGAAGAAGAGAGTAGTGTAACAGGTCTGGATACACCAACCACCAAAGTATGGGATGGCCGTAGCAACAGAAATTCTGGAATGATGCACATTCGCCACCCACTGGAAAGTAGAGATGGTAAAAGATCTAGGAGAGCTAGCAAACAACATAACAGGGTTCAGAAGTCACAAACTGGAGGGGTGAATAGAGTGGCTTCTCAAAAGTTTCCTATGTGGCAAGAGGTTGAGAGGAAGAGCCTCCTTTCCGGTGATGGACAGGACATATTAAATCCTTTGAAGCATGAAGTGAAAGAAGACGACTCAAGCGATGAATATGATTTTGACGTCATTAGCAGAGTTCAAAATGGTGCTGGTGCTTCTTCATCTCCTCATTCTGAAAGTTTGTCTTTTACCACTAAATCCATTGAAACTGCTTTCTTCGGGGATGCTTTTTTGAAGCTGAAATGTGACGTAAGAACCCAATCTAGCTATTTGCTTTCTTTGGGTAGCTGATCAATACGATTATATTTTGATGAATAGTGGATACAATTATATTTTGTTTAAAAATGGATACAATTATATTTTGATGTAAATTAACTTGATTTTGCATGTAGGTTTTGGGCGCTAATATAGTCAAGAGTTCTTCCAAGACGTTTGCCGTTTATTCCATTTCTGTCACGGATGCAAATAATAACAGTTGGTCCATCAAAAGAAGGTGCTATTGCTGAGGCTAGCAATAGTTTCATTCATTGTTTAACTGTTCGCACACATCATTTATTGATTTTTCTCTACATGGTGTAGGTTTCGACATTTTGAGGAACTACATCGACGCTTAAAGGAGCGTCCAGAGTATAATCTTCATTTACCCCCAAAACATTTTCTATCAGCTGGGATGGATGTCCCTGTCATTCTTGACAGATGCAAATTGCTGGACAGGTATTTGAAGGTAGGGTGCCGTTTCTTTCTTTTGTTCTTTTAAGGAATTAGAGTGGTAGGTATCTTATTTGCTTCTTGTTTTCCTCAGTGGAGAGTTAGTGAACTGAAATATCTATCGTGATGTCTATATGTAGACACCAGTATATTTTCCTCATATAGTATCTCATGTTTCCTCCAACTTGCTATACTATACTCATTTCCATTTCTGAGATTCCTGTTTCTTTTCCTCTGTTGATATGCAGATTGAGAATGACCTGTGGGTATCTCTGATGTTCAATTTTTAAGTTGTTTTGACCTGAATCCACAGTTCTGCCTTGTGGTTTTATGCTGTGATTTCTATCCTGTTAATTCTTGATATTTTGACTGTCCTGCAGAAGCTCTTGCAGTTACCGACTATTGCGGGATCAATTGAAGTTTGGGACTTTCTAAGTGTTGATTCACAGGTTTGTTGCCTCCTAGGATAATTTATTGTTCTTGCAGATGGCTCTGTTTGACCTTTCTTTGCTTCCCAATACTGCAGACTTACATGTTTTCAAGTGCCTTCTCTATTGTTGAGACACTGTCAGGTTAGTCATATTCTTTGGCGGGCAGTAAAGTTATACAATGTTTATCTTCTGGTTGAAGCATTCTCACAGCTTCATTTTGTGTCACTTTCTGTTAGTTAACCTGGATGATAAGCCTCCTGAAAGTAGCCTGACAATTTGTGGATTCGAAGTTCCTATCGTTGATCCATTCAAATCCAGGAGGGACTATGTGGAATCTGATAACAAAGGATCGGCATCTCGTTTCAGCTCGAATAATATTGCTGGTGGTTTAATATCAGATGAGAAGGCATTGGCGACTTCCCCTGTGAGAACACCTGTTCCTGGGTATAGGAAACAATCACAGGATCGTGGCACTGATTCAGACTCCATTGAGCAAGGGTTGGGGAAAAACGAAAAGGAGAAAGGAAGTCAAAATATAAAGCGAAAATCTGGCATCTCTCTCAATGCCGCCATTGACCCCTCCCTTCCCGCAGAGGTAGCTTAGTAGATTCGCTTTCATCTCGATCTTACTTGTGAAGTTGTTTTAAGGAATTCCTTTAGGCATCTTTTGTTTAGTCATACTCCAGCTTTTTGTTTGACCATGTTTCCTGGTTTCAGTGGGTGCCACCGAATCTGAGCGCCCCCATATTGGATTTGGTGGATGTGATATTCCAGCTTCAAGAAGGAGGATGGATAAGGTAGACAGCTCCAGCTCAATGAAAGTGTGACTATTAGATTGGTGCTGTACCATCTCTCGCTTTGATCTGTAACTTGAAACATTTTCCTGTTCCAGGAGGAAAGCATTTTGGGTTGCTAAACAAATATTGCAGCTTGGAATGGGTGATGCACTTGATGATTGGCTGATTGAGAAGATCCAGCTTTTGTGTACGGGACCCATTGTTGCATCAGTAATTCAACGGGTTGAGCAGGTCATTTCTGGGTTCATTAACCAATGCACCTCATTTAAGATATTGGATGTCCATCCTGATGTTCATGCGAACCTTCTTTGCTTTGATTTTGCATATGCTGGTATAAGAAAAAATTATCGTAAGTGCAAGATGACGTTTTCTCATAAAGGTTGTGGAAGTGCTGTTCCAGTAAGCTCTTTCGTGTGAGCGCTAGAGGGGGTGACTTGTGACCCCACATAACTATAAGGATCTGACTTGTGGTTAAGCCAGAGTTGATTGTAATTTCTGAAATAATCTCTTCATAAAATGTATCCATTCAAAAGGAGAGCTTATAAGTGGTTTTGACTTATGATGACCCACTTTCCAATCGTAAGACAAAAAATTTTCTTCTGTAGAAAGAGCCTGAAGCCGATAACAATTTACCAAGTAGGCCCTTAAGTTTTATTGGAACTTGGGGTTCAAATCCTAGAATAGTTTCTCTGTATGCAGGGTTGAGTTGTTCTACTGGAGAAGATTGGGAGGATACACATTTGGGTGCTCTTTGTTATGTTAGCTTCTTCAGAACCTGGTAGATCCTTCGGTTTCTATTTCTATTGAGAGAATTGGACTTGAGAGAGAGGGGTGGTGGGGGGAAGCTCATCTAAATGCTTGCATTTGTTAGAACATGCAGGAATATTATTTGTATGTTACGCAGACAATAAGATAAAATATAGAGCGAAGGTGGAAGGCATCAGATTGATAACAGGCTTCCACAGAAATGATGCAACAATAATAATAACAGTGGCTAGGGTGACTTCGTTAACTGTCTTGAACCTTAATAGAACCTAGTGTTTTCTATTGCACAATGGCATTGAAATATGACTTGAATTGGGTGGAAAAGCAAAGCAACTAGTTTGTATGTGGTGAGCTTGCTTATCATTTCCTATACCTTGATAGTTTATTTGCTTAATATTGTATGATGAATGCAGTATCTTGTCACTTATTTTGTGTTTTCTTCAGTAACTGACACGCTTAAACTGAAAAACAGATACTTTGGCCTGATGGTATATTCCTCACTAAGCATCCTAAACGAAGAAGACCATCTCTTCCTGGAAACTTATCAGTTCCAGGGAGTCTTTCCCAGAATTCACCACATTATCAGCTTGCAGACAATGTATCTTCTCCCAGGGAAGATGAAATCAGAAAGTTGGATGAGCAGCTACGCATGGAAGCTGATCGGCGTGCCAAGTTTGTCTATGAGACTTTGATGGGTAAAAGTCATACCTCTAACATGAGTAGCCATTAAGGCCATATGTGAAGGTTTAGTTTTTTATAACTCCTTTTATATGCAGATAACGCACCAACTGCTGTCGTTGGTCTTATTGGCCGTAAGGAGTATGAACAATGTGCGAAGGATCTTTACTTTTTTATACAGGTAACTCATCGTTTAGTTTGGATTCACTTGTGAGATGGAGCATGGGATGAAAGAGAGAGTTTTTCATGTACATTCATAGTTATTAAGCATGCATTTGATTAGATACGTAGAACTCCTGTCATACATGCGAGTTTTTTCCTTCATCTTTCCCCTCATTCCTTGTTTCAACTATCCTTTGAAAAATATAATATGATCTCATAGGTGATATTTTGGGTAGCCAATGCGGACATTGATAAATTTGTCAGGTGTAGGTTCCAGGATATGACAGTAAATCTGACGTAGTTGATCTAATCAAGTAATGAAGTCATATTATTTACTTATGTAATCTGTTAATGTTTTCTCCTTGAGCAGTCGACCGTTTGCCTCAAGCAGCTCATGCTAGACCTCGTAGAACTTGTGCTCGTAGCTGTGCTACCGGAGATGGAAGGTCCCATTAAACAGCTGCACGAAGAAAAGGAAAGGTTCGGAGAGTTCAGGCCAAACTAACGATTTCAAATATGTAGTTTAGAGAGCAAATCATGCCTTCGAGATTGGAAGTTTTCCCAGGAATGGTTTCATGATTGGAAGATTTGGCCAGATAGACAACGAGTAGTTGTTGGTATGCCTTGATTTTGATCGATTCAAACTAGGATCACAGTACTCTGTGTATAGAGCTAGAGAATACCATTAGGCATTTTACAGAATGTACTGTCCTGTAATTACGCTTTAGCTTAGGTGATTAGTAGCACATGTCAATAGCAGTGTGTACATAGCTGCGTACGAAGAAGTATAAACATGATACAGTTTCTGTTAATCCATGTATTCAAGGATTGACAATGTATACAAGCTTTCACGTTAGTATTAAGAGAGCAACAACGAATGCATATATCATCCAGTATAGAAACGTGTCTGGGAAACCCTCTTAAAGCTCGCGTGATGCAGAGTGCAGATACAGCATGATCTACTGGCACAAGATTTAGGAGAAGATTGAGAACAAAATTTTGGCATAAAATTTCAGCAAAACTCAAGAAACACTATCGTGATACAGCTCCATGGTTTGGACGGTAACAAGCTACATTTATGTACAACTACAATACAGTGAACCTCCTAAATCTATCACGATGAACGATTGTTGTATCCCTTGATGCCTTCAACCAGATGTAGACGCTCCCTGCTTCTTTGGTGTAGCTTGAGTACCTAAATTAAGAATCCAATCACATCAAATTATCAATGATCAGCATATTCAGAAACATATCTTTGGATAAAGATTAACACCAAGTCTTGGTGCATTGCTATACCTTCTCTGAAGTTGGTATTGAATCATCGAGAAACATGGTGGAGGAACCTCATTCGTCCAGTTCCTGCTGTCTTCCTCCTGATTGCCTTGACACTCCAGTTATCCAAACCCCAGAAAACCATAGATGAAGTATATCAATGACAATTTCCTTGAGTATCCTTCATCGGATGAAAGAAAAGAAAAGGCAATTGCAGAAGATCCAACTAAAATCGATGATACATGAAAATGGGGACGAAACAGGGGATAATTGATGTCCTCAATGTGAAGGTGGGTGCAAGCCCATTTCTTCTGCAATTTTTTTCTACACTCTAAGAAGTACTTAAGATTTCTCAACTGTTTGCAAGGGCCAGACGCCAAAGCCAAGGCCATCTCTTCATCTAGCAAGGATAACTAATCCCCGATACATGCTCTCCTTGTCCATACAAGAATTTACAAGCATATAATGTGTGACCCATAGAAGAAAACTGATGGATGCATAATATTTCAGGTAAGAGATTGTCATTAGCTTTTCACAATGAATTTGTACTCATTATTTCCCAATTCTTCGCGTGCTACAATCAAATTCGTCACCCCCAACAAGCCAACACTATTCAAGAACCAAGGTGAAAGAGATTGTAATTCCAATACACCGAACCACTCGCATGAACTCGACCCAACAATCTTCAGCCATTGAAATCTACCAACAAAGGCAACCAAAGGCACCAAAGTCTTAACCGAAATCCATTCGAAAAAGTTCTCAACAAACATCAGAACACAAGAAATGAAGAAATGAAATCAGTGATACAAACAAAACGAGACAGGATTTAGAAAACGGAGCTCACACTTCCTCTTACGCGCCACGGGGAACCCACAAGCGGCGCACCGGCTCTTCTGTAGATGAAAACTCCGACGCCCGCATCGGACACAGAGCGTGTGCGTCTTGTTCCTCCTCTTCCCAAAGCTCCCCGTTCCCTTCCCCTGTCATCACACAACACAATACCCTCATATCCCACAGCAATACCCACAAACAGGGAACTCGAATGAAACGCAAAGGTTCATCAATGGAGTCAAAGAGACTCACCATTGCAACAGCACAGCGACAGAACCCTAGCAAAACCCTGAACTGAAGTTGTTGAACGAAGAAGAAAAAGAACTTGAATCGGTCATTATTGGCCCGTTATGTATTATTGGGCCGGAAACCCATTGGGCCTCCGCTTCAGTGTCCGCCGGCCCATTATCCCCCTCCCAAATTCTCATTTTCCCGCGCAAAATCTCACAGCAAGGCGGGAAAATCATAACAGTCACCGAGCACTGCGGCGGCGATCTCCGGCGAAGAAGAGACGAGAATGGCGGAACATACGGAGCCCTGGAAATCCAAATTCCCCGCGTTTCCTTACAAACCCTACTCGATCCAGCTTCAATTCATGGAACCTTTATACAAATCACTGGATTCCGGCGGGATCTCCATGCTCGAAAGCCCCACCGGCACCGGAAAGACCCTCAGTCTCATCTGCAGTGCCCTACAGTGGCTCGTGGATAGAAGGAATCGCCCAATTGCTGAAGAAGCTGATCAGTGTGGCGATGGTGGTGGCTCTGATGATGAGCCTGATTGGTTGAGAAACTATGTTGTGCCGAAACCGGAGGCAGTGAAGAAGAGTTCGGAATCGAAGAAGATCGATCTAGTTGTCAAACTGGATCGTGTTGTCGATTTGTTTGGGGAAAAGGGGGGAAATGAGGGGGTGGTGAAGGTGAAGAGGGGGGTTGAGGAGATGGAGGGTGAGGAGTTTTTGATGGAGGAGTATGAGAGTGAAGGGGAGGATGGGATTGGGAAGAGGAAGAAGGGCTGTGGGGTTTTGATGAGTTCGTCGAGCGAGGAGGAGGAGGATGAGGGAAGGGTGGGGATGAAGGTGTATTTCTGTAGTAGGACACATTCACAGCTATCGCAGTTCGTTAAGGAGTTGAGGAAGACGGGGTTCGGGTCTGAGTTGAATGTCATGTCGTTGGGGTCTAGGAAGAATCTGTGCATCAATGAAGGTGTGCCATATGTGTCCTTTGGTTTGTTGATTGTGTCTCCTGTGCATGATATATGCAAATCTTTCTGGCTTTCTACTAGTTTGTTGCTTAGGTATAGTGAATAACTTGGATTATACACTACCTAGAAGTTCTTGTTAATTGAACACACAATTTTTTTATTTTTTATTTTTGGTTATGAATTGAACACACAATTGTTGTGTTCTGGTTACATGTACAATTTTAATGTTTCTGATTGCAATGAATTGTAACATGTGAAAAAGTGCGTGAAGTCCTTTTGTTATGTTTCATAGATGTTCTGAAACTTGGAAATGCTATGCGCATAAATGAACGGTGTTTGGAGCTACAGAAGAACAAGAAAAGTGAAAAATCAAAGACAAAGGTAGCTCGATCTTTACCTTACCATCTGTTTGGTTTCGCCAGTCCTTTTGATGGTCCTGCTGTCTGATGCTGTCTTGGCTACTTAAATAATTGAATCATGCGAAGTTCATTGTTGGAAATTACATCTTTCCTTATTGCTCATTTGATATTTCAGTTGGCATCGTCATATCTTGAACTTCCTTCCATCTGGGATTGTGTAGTAATGCCCAATTTTCATGACAGAACTTGGGCACTCGAGGCCGAAAGAGCAGGACCAAGGCTTCATGTAGCTGTCCAATGCTTAGGAATCCTAAGTTGCCGAAGGAGTTCAGAATTGAAGTGTTGGAGCAGGACGTTTTGGATATTGATGTTGACGATGGTGGCGTGTTGATGCCTCAAATCAACCGCGTGAAACTCCGCGTTGCTTCCCCACGTGGTCTCCGTGTTTCCCGTGTTCAGATGCCGCGTGATGATGGGTTATAAAATGGAGAAGAAGTTTGATGCAGGAGGCAGAGACGCAGAGGTGAAGAAGAGGAGGAAATCAGGAGGAAGAGGGAGACATTTGGGGAAAGTGAGGTTTGGTGGAGATAAGGGCAGTGTCGTGATCATAGATGAGGCTCACAATCTGGCTGATTCACTTATTAGCATGTGTGATGCTAAGGTCACAACGTCTCAGGTGATTCTCTTTTTCCTTCTCTTTTTCCAGCTCAAGACTTTTCAATGCCGTCTTGCAGGGCTCAGAAGCTGTTTTTCTGGAGAAATTTGTGATAATTGATGCTACCTTTCTTGTCTTCAGTTGGAAAATGTGCATCAGAGTTTGGAGGGTTATCTAGGAAGATTTCAGAACCTATTAGGACCAGGAAACCGGAGATATATTCAGACACTAATGGTTGCCACTCGAGCTTTTCTCCAAGTTCTGCATCATGACAAGGGTCAGGATGCTTCTTGCGACGAATCTGGTGACTCCATGGACAAAAAAAATTCTCATGAATCATCCATGGCCATAAATGATTTCCTCTTCACTTTGGATATCGACAACATCAATTTTGTCAAGCTGATACATTATATAAAGGAAAGCAACATTATCCACAAGGTGCGTTTTATGTTGATTTCCTGTGTACCACAAGCTTTATTCCATGGCTTGGCTGGAAACATGATGGTGTTCTTCGAGAACCTTTTTTAAGTTATTTTGATTGGCTTCTCAGGTAAGTGGATACCGAGATAAAGTTGCATTGTTGCAGAACAATAGTAACCTAGCTCATGAGCCTAATGAGGGAAGCACATTGTTGGGATTTCATTCTTTGGTCAATCTGCTATTATCACTGACGAATAAGAATGCTGATGGAAGAATAATAATATCAAGGACAAAGTCCACAAGTTCCAAGCAGCATGAGGGATCCATAAAATATGTCATGCTTATGAACGAAAAAATCTTTGCTGAGGTATCCTCTATTTTCTTGCATTGAGATTTCTTAGTATCTTGTATCTATGTTTTGAGCGTAGTTAAATCCTCTGCAGATTTTGGATCAAGCACATGCTGTTGTCTTGGCAGGAGGTACCTTACAGCCGATTGAGGAGACCAGGGAGCGGCTCTTCCCATGGCTATCCCCGGAGAAGTTGCATTTCTTTTCATGCAATCATATCGTCCCACCTGAGAGCATTATGCCGATAACAGTTTCACGAGGGCCCTCTGGCCTCATGTTCGATTTTAGTTATACCTCGAGAAGCTCCCTAAAATGGTTAGTTATTTATATTGCTTTTTTCCCTGGATTTTCATATTGGATGAGACTGTTGTCAAAGTCGATGTCTGATGTTTCGAAAATTTACTTAAAAGCATAATTTGCTTCTGGTTACTTGAATGACCCATTCAATTCATCGTTCGTTTCATTGTGTTCCTTCTTTCAAAACAGAAGTAGTACTATATTATCTTAAGCCAGTGATTGGCTCATTGCTTCCTGTATTGTCTTCCTGTATTGTAGATGGAGGAGCTTGGTTTTTTGCTGTGTAATATATCTACAGTGGTACCCGAAGGGATTGTTGTATTCTTTTTTTAATTTGATTATGAAGAAAAGGTCTACGATACGTGGAAGGCTTCAGGCATCCTGCAAAGAATCATGAGAAAAAAGATAGTATTCAGAGAACCTCGAAGTAATACAGATATAGAATCCGTTCTAAAGGAATGCAAGGATACGATAGACGGATTGTCTATCACCAATACCAAAGAAAGCCAGGCATCTCAAAATGGTGCTCTTTTGTTAGCTGTTGTTGGTGGAAAGATATCAGAAGGTATCAACTTCAGCGATCGGATGGGCAGATGCATTGTTGTGGTCGGACTTCCCTACCTGAGCCCATCAGATATTGAGCTGCTGGAGAGAATCAAGCACGTTGAAGGTCTAGAGGATACAAATACCAGCAACACTAGCACTAGTCTGACTGGATATGACTACAACAATCAAGATGTTCAAACACGATTTGACATCTTACATCGTTGTAAACGACAAGGAAGGGAATACTATGAAAATCTTTGCATGAAAGCTGTGAATCAGTCCATTGGTAAGTTTCTAACTTAGGCAGAAAAAAAGAAAGAATAACGAGTAATGAATAGGAGTCTGCTCGAGAAAGAGGAAATATGGAATAGAAGCTGAACCAAAATCCCGGGACTATGTGAAGGGGGAGAACAAACGAACTGGGCATCCATCTCGTAGAATCAAGACCTCTAAGGCTGCCAAAAAACTTGTGTTGAGGGATAGGCCATTTGAGTTGTTGAGAAATATAGAGTTTATAGATAGCCATCATTTCTCTCCATGAGCGAGGGTCGGAATCCTCTTATTTAGAATTTCTTAATACGCTATATATCTGATCACACAAGAAACTAATTTCTTGTTTCTGCTTCTTATCTACAGGAAGAGCAATCCGGCACAAAAATGATTATGCAGCGATTTTATTAGTGGATTCACGATATGCAACCGATCTCAGCAAGAGAAGTTATTCCCATCCTGTCAACAAGCTTCCTCAGTGGATAAAAGACCGACTTGTTCCTGCGACGTCCAGCTACGGAGAAGTTCATCGGCTGCTGAATCAATTCTTCAGGTACAATAAGAACAAAAGCAGTTGACGAGGTTCCTCCTCTAACAACTTTTCATCATTGTACTGAAACTCTACCAAAGAAATGATACCAGATTTAAAGGTTGAACATAATTTCGTCGTATATCGATATGGTTCCATACTTGTGCAAATTGGGATCATCGGAAGTTTCCTAGTATATCACATCATGGTGATGGGAATGTTGTTATCAAGAGGATTCCTGGGAGCAACAAACAAATTATGGCATCGCCTCAAATATTTTTGTCAAATATGGCTGGCTGCCAACAGAGTAGAATCCAAAACAAGACATGCTTCTTCGTATAGCACCAAGTTATATGTCAATATGAGAATGTGATGCCTGCCTAATTTTAGGTCTTTCCTAACGAACAAATTAGTAGAACAATAAGCTGTCTTGTCACCGCCTTAATTTCTTCTACGTCAGGTTTATATTGTTGTCGTATGAGATCATAGACATATTGTCAGTGTTTTTTTGGTACGATGTCTCACTCCGCATGGAATTCACAGCATGGAATCATAACACGTTTGATTGAAGACCACGAGGTCAGATCATCACAACATCTCATGTATGTTATGTTACCCTCGTCATCAATCTGATCTAGGGAGGGTGAGATATACGCAGAGCTTAGGCCTGTTGTTAACAAAAAGATGATTTCCGCAAAGATCATAAATGAAATCAAACATGAGAGAATGATTTTCACTAATAGAATTTCAACCAGATATGCACACAGCTTGCATACAGGGCGAAGGAGCACAATACAATTTCAATCAAATATTTACAAGCTGAAACAAACAATGAAACCTTGGAATGGTTTCTCAAATTCTCATGTCCTAGTCCATCCAACAAATGAAAATAATAGTTTATCTTCGTCGTCGTCATATTTGATTGCCAATCACCTAGACAGTTCAATTTTACACGTCCCAACAACATAAAACATACGATTAAACCATACCATGATCATAAGTTGATCACCCATGTCTCATTTTCATCATCATCATTACTAGAAGCAAAAGGGATCCAGATACTTACCTTGATCACTTGAGCTTGAGAGATCACTCAGAGAGTGTTCTCTGCTTGAATGCCACTTTCATGTCTTTTAGGACTGAAAAGGCACCTCAAAGACAGCTCATAGGCCATGAAAATGGCACCGTTCACGACAAATGCTCTGGCGACAGCAGTTCCCAATCCTCTCAACAGAACACCATGACCTTCCTGCCTCACACTCTTCCTATAACAATCAATGATTCCACTGTATTTCAAAGAAGACGGAGTCTGTGCCTGAAGCCTTGTCTTGATCACGTCCAGGGGATAGCAGCAAATCCAACTGGCGACTCCTGCTAGCCCGCCAGCCACTAGCATAGTCCTGAAGCTCTCCTGTCCGCTCTTTCTGCAGCCAGGATGGAGCTTCTCCCTCATGTACTCGTAAGTCCAGAAGTAGATCCCATGAGCCGGTGCATCCCTGAGGACCGTGATGCCCAAGCCTTGGTATAGACCTCGGAAACCCTGGGTCTTGAATATGTTTTTCGCTTCGCTCATGGGGCCTACTTTGCTGGTTGATCTGAAATGGGGTTTCTGATGCAGTTGAAGCCGGATCTTTATGAGCTCCACCGGACTCAGCAGAAAGCTCTGCAAGGCTCCTGTCCCAAATCCAGCCAAAGCTACCCCATAGTATGAAGGAGGGTCTTCTAGGTTCACCGATGGATCAAGTGCCCGCGACAGGACTGCATATGTCTGGAAAACCATAGCATTCTGCATCTTGGAAAATATGAAGTTAGCAAAAGGAATCTTAAAGAGAATAAAACACTCAAAGGCAATGAAGAGGCTCTTCTAGTGCGATCAGGGAAGTGCAAGTGAACAGTAATAAGGAATATCATCGCAAGTTTCACATCACTGGTTGGAATTACCGAAAAACGATAGATAAGAATCGTGAGGCAAATAAGCAATAAGAATGTATCACATGTCTCCAAAACCAGATTTCGGTTTCGATTATGTTCACCAGGATATAAGCTAGACAACAACTGAACAATCGAATAGGCTAGGCTCTAGATTGCTGGATTCCGCCAACGTGGAACTTACTGCATATTGAATAAGGGAATCCTCAGCCTTATTACATATAGATAACCTAGAAACAAAATCTGAATATACTATCTCCAATCTCCCATCAAACATTCTCCCTCCTTTCTGGAGACATTAAACAACAGCAAACCAAAATATTCATCATCAGTATCAACATCAAAGAAACTGTTACATTACATGTTAAACAGAAATGGAACAACCCCTAACATATAAACACAATAATTCATCAGAATCCAACAAAGAGATAGAGGTCACAACCTGAAAGGTGACAGAAGCCAAGGGAGCCGCCATGCCTCTATACAAACCAGCTGGTCCATCCGTCGTAAGAACACGTCGGAGAATCCCCACCGCCGATCCGGCATTGCGACTCTCCTGCTGCCGGACTCTCAGCGTGTCAAGCGGGTAACCGGCGACTATCCCCGCCGCACCACCAAGTCCTCCGGCCACAAACTCCCTTCCCCAACTATTTGCAAGAAACTCCGGCCAGAAATCCATAATTTATCCCCACAACAAAATATTAGAATCAAAACTAACTTTTTCTCCCAAATCGATCCCGATTGATTGTTCGAATCAGAGATCGATAGGGGATCAGAATAAACCTGAAAAGGGTATCCAAGATTCGAATCAAGACTCCTCTTTTTTTCCACAATGTCTCTCAACCCCTAGAACACGCACATGAAAAATGTCTCTCAACCCCTAGAACTCGAAGAACACGCAACGTTATGTCTCTCTAATCTCTATTTTTCCACAAATGAAAGCAAATCCATTAAAATTCTAGCAAAACCCACCACGAATTCGTACAGAGATAAATCTCTCTGTATCTCAACTAACGAAGGCCTCTAATCCAAGCAAAACCCACCATGAAATTGTACATATATCTCTCTACCCCTCAACGAATGAACGCACACCCATTAAAATTCAAGCAAAACCCACCACAAATCCGCCCGAAAAACAACCACAACAAAAAACCCTCTCTCTCTTTCTCCTCTGTATTTTTTACTCTGGCGGCTTAGGATTCAGTGCAAGGGGTTATTAAAAAAAGATGAGATCTTTATTTGCAAAATCACTCTCCGTTTTCTTGAATGAAAATGCAGGGTCACAATTTGCAGGGTCTGGACACAAGAGAACAGAAACGAGTGCAAGTGCAAGCTTGTTGGGGATTGCAAACAAACATGTGAGTGAATGATCATAATTATCAATGAGAGGCATGGGCAAGTGGGCTGTTCAAATTTGGTGGCCCGCTGAGTTGTTGCAACGTGGGGGCCAATGGGAGGTTGACAGGTGTGAGACATCAGTCTTTTTGGTGAGTGAATCGGTGGCCTTGTGTGTGGGGTCCAGACTTGTTGGACGATGACGTTGTCGTGTGGGGTCTCCACGTTGAGTGTGTTTTCTTCCTCCTCCGTCTTTGGTCCGTCTATTTGGCGGTGACGATTACGTGATCAACAGATCAAGCAGCCAGCCTCCATGGCTCCATCCAATTAGGAGAGAGAGGGAAAAAAAAGAAAAAAAAAACTGACGGATCTATTTATAAATAAAATTATCAAATTATATTTATAAACAAATTAATTATTAAAATAAATCAGTTTCTAAAATATAATGAGAGAAAACGTCTTGTGTCATTCCTAGGAAAAAACGTTGGATGTTTTTGGTTGACTTAAAAGACGCACGACGCTTCCCAAGAGGCGCACGGAGCCTTTCCTTGTTCTATTGATTGGCCTTAAAGTACAATGTGTTTCCAAGGTTGTTGTCCAAATTTATTGTGCATGATGTCTACCATGAAATATACCTTTTTCGATGGATATGAGATGGAAAAAAAAAAGTTGTAGTCTGTGTAATGGAAGCAAACGCCTCTTTCTACCCGGTGAGTGTGAGTGGGGCCCGGTCATGCGACCCACATGCTAAGCAGCAGCTGAGACAGCAGACATTTTCCTCCTAGTGGTTCATTTTCCTCCTAAACAGCAGCTGAGTGTTGCGAGTCTTTTGCATTTTTCTCCAATCCTGATTAAAGGTGCAAAACTCGATTAAAAATATTTTGCGTTTTTATTTTGAAATTACGTAGGACGTCTTTTTTATTATATTTTAAAAATTGATCTATTTTAATAATTAATTTATTTATGAATCTAATTTGATAATCTTATTTATAAAATAATCCAAAAATATAAAAGATCCAAAACTGACACGAAAAGAGATGGAAAACACGAGGAGCATATCGGTCCAAG
The DNA here is from genome assembly GCA_035668315.1 of Drosera spatulata. Taxonomy (NCBI): domain Eukaryota; kingdom Viridiplantae; phylum Streptophyta; class Magnoliopsida; order Caryophyllales; family Droseraceae; genus Drosera; species Drosera spatulata. The sequence goes on along the minus strand of JAOVYX010017113.1, from coordinate 21,802 downwards.
CGGGGAAGAAAATTACTCTTAGTCAGTGCTATTAGTCATTATGATTAGGATAGATGATGGTGTTAACACCATGACATGTCCAAATCTATCCATTGGACTTGCACATACGACAATATCCATAACAAACAAACAAACAAACAAATGAAAAGTATTAAGTGCATTTCGATTTTGACGATCAATAAAAAATATAAAATAAAGAATATATATATTATAAATTCCCCAAACAGACAAAAGAGAAACGTATGAGAACATTATCTCTAATTAATACAGTAAGATCCTTCAGTTCATACTACTTGGATAAACTGAGACGAACTTGAGGAATATGTATGAATATTGATGCTTACACTGGATAACAACACAGCCTGGAGCTGTACACATTTGATCCAATATACTGTATCTACCAACTAGTCAATTAGCAGATAACTGATGAACGTAAGCATGAATCCAGGGGCTGAGAAGAACGCACCTTCTAATACAAGTGATTTGGTCAAACTTAATATATTATATATTATCACATTTCAAAATAATTACATCATTTTATCATTTTGATCCGTTCTAAATTATTTACAATGTTTTTATTTTTAAAAAGTATTATATAATTAAGAATTAAAGAAAATGGAAAGAGATATTGTGTAGTTGAGAATTGAAATTGAGAAAGAAAATGAATAAATCTAAATTTATGTGCATAAAATAAATGTTGTAATAATTTTGAGATGGAGGAAGTATACAAATATATAATATCATTTTATAAAATGTCAAATTATATGAGAGATATAAGACGTCATAAATCTTTTCAAATGACCCTAAATCTTTTCAAATGTTAAATTTTATTTTAAAAAAACTTTATAATATTTATAATAAAAAAATATTAGAAATCTTTGTTACAAAGATTATGAACAATCTCATTCATATAATCAAAGATAGTGAAAAGGGATAATTTATCCAAAACTAAATATGAATGAAAATAATTTCCAAAACATATAAAATTTGAAATAACATATTCAAACCCCACATCTTCTTAATCACATACCCATCCATCCCAACTTCCATCATCACTACCACCTCATTGGAAACGTTGTTGGAATTCGATTATCTCGTCGGAGATGTCGTCGGAGACCTCGTCGGAATTCGATCACCTTGTCGAAACAGAACGTCACTTAACTCAGGCGTTCTGTTTCGAAATAAAGCGTCATTTAACTCAGACGTTCTGTTTCGAAACAGGACGCCACTCTACTCAGACGCTCTGTTTCGAAACAAGACGCTTGAAAAGGAAAAAAAATATTTTTATTCACACATGCTGCACTACAAAAAAAATATTCTAATGATGAAGAAAATAATGTCAAAAAACAGAAAACTTTTATAATAAAATCGTTTAACATTTGATCAACATTGTTGCTCTCAGACATTTCGTCGAACTCCTTCCTTGCATCCTTCACCGTCCACATTTCGCATATAAATCCACTTGAAAATCCTATGAATCTATCAAACATTGAATCGTAGAGATGTGTCGCGATCAGTGGAATTGGACTAACTAGAATCCTTATGACTATGACTCACCTAAAAAGACTGACTAATCAGAAGAATACTTGAGTTTTATCATGCATCTGGGACTATTATTATGGAACACAGAGATGTGACGACAAAGACGACGGAAGGAGACCAGAGGGTGAGGATGCGACCGACGATGACGGAACGGAGAACGAGGAGGACAGATGTGAAGACGGAAAGATCGGAGAGGGAAAATGAGAACAGAAGGAGGAGAAGAATGAAGAGGAAGATGAAATTGTGAGAAAAGAAGAAAGAAATATTCAAATTGTATATTTTGAAAATTAAAATTCTGCATGGATGTTTTTGAAATTAGTTTTCCAAAACTATATGTTTGTATAATTTTCTGTATAAAACATCCTACTACAATTTTGTGTGTGTATATATACAGAATAACATTAATAAAAACTCAACATCACAAAATCAAAATAAAAACATATAAATACACAAAATCACAATCAAAATAAAAACATATAATTTAATTAACACATAGACATAAAAAGATCATAATCAACATAGAAAAATAAAATCATCATTAAAAAAACCTGCACAACACGCAAGATAATAATCTAGTTATCATAATCATGAGCAGGGGAAACTTCAGCATCTGAATATACTGAAGGAGAGTACTATGATACTTCCTGTATGTCGCCTGTTACTAAGTTGGAACAGCCTGTTAGGATTGCCTCGTAACACAGTGACTTCACTGTGTAAACTGCAGCTGTTTAAAGCATTCATAAAACACCACCAGTTATGCCAATAATAGTATTATAGGATTATAGTAACAGATTTAGTCGAGAGGCAAACATAGCTCCATAGACCAGCAAGCAATAACTTAGTTCCAACTCACAACAATCGACAGAAACACAACAGTCTTGAGAGAACGAGAAAGACATTATGGCCACAACGACATCTCTAACACAGCAAGGGGTCCATATTAGTATATAATCTCAAGCAGAGGGACTTCATTTCTTCCCACTCTTCTTGAGCCCAGCACCCCCGAACGATCCTTTCTGCTGTGCTTTGGCTTTAAGTTCCTTAAGTGCCTGAAACATTACAACAACGATATGACTATCAAACAATATCAAGAGAGCAGTCGAATAATAAGTGCTCAGCCAGTTCTAGGGTACTGACCTTCTCCTCGTCTTTCTTCTTCTGGAGGTTAGCCTTGTCAACCTGTACAGTACAATGCAGATGATCAAGAAACGAGAGGCGAAGGAATCAAGAGGGTTCCAACAAGTATGAAAAGTTGTGATAAATCCATCCTCTAGAATTATACTCCCTCCGTCTCACGAAAGATACAACATATACGAATTTTGCACTATTCTATATGCATGAATTCAAGTCTCGTTTTCAAATCAAATCACGTCTGATTGTCCCGCAACATGTATTAGGTTGAAGTACGTAACTTACCCAACAATTGATGTTTCAATATAAATTTACAAAAAAATACATTTGATCGTCATTACACGCGTGTCAAATTTCGTATCGACACGCGTGCCAAATCAATTGGTTGCAAGCTTCGTGGGACAGAGGGAGTAGAAGCAAATGCTCTACACATGATGTTAAACCTAGAACATGGCTTCCACAGTACTTAACCATGTCCTCTCATACTTCAAAGTTAAAAAGATAATTCAACCAACTTTAAATATTGCAATAGAAGCAGGACTGTGCCTTGAAAAAGTTTCATATACTGGGAAAAAAACAAAAATAAAGCTAGCATCATTGTACCAAATCAACTACTTCGATTCCCATTGTAGGAGGATTGAATCTCTTGGGTTAATTTTCAGAATCCAATCAATCCTGAACCTGGAACAATACAGGCCACCACTGATGGTTTTTAACATCGGCTCAGTGGCTATAACAGCAAGAAGAAGTCTCAAACCACTAGCAAAATGCTATTTGCATGACTTTACACAACTGAACTTGGCCTTAGCAAAGTCACAATGAATGTTTCCTGACGGCAATCGCCAAATGATCAGAGGATGAAGCAGTTCACGAACATATAGAGTTTGAAAAAATACTGCTTGTCCGTAATATACACAACTTTGAATAGCATCTTTGCAAAAACTCTATATATACAGGATTACACGAAAAGTATGTGCATTTTCAACAGAAAAAAGTTTTTATTATGCTTTTAGAAAGGACAGAAAAGTGCAAGGACACTTCCAGCACTTAAACTTCAAAGACAGTAAGAACTTGTAAAAGAGCAATAGGGGTTACAATGAGGCTACAAAAGCTTTATGCAACTGCTTCACTGCCTAACTCTCCTCAGCGGCTTATACCCATTTGAAATCCTTTATCATCTCTTAAAAAATACATTTCCCCTTATTCTTGTCCGCCTGTTCACGATGATTCCCCTTCACACAAATCACAACATTTCGTGTTCTTTAGGTTCTCCGAAACATCATCGTATCTGATGTGGATTCCACATACAAAATGAAAGACACAAAGGTTACTGAACAGGCTCCAAGCACAAAACATAGAAGCACAGAACATAGAAGCACAAAATGACCAGTTTACCATTTAGCCAGCATGAATCCTAACTACCAATCAAGTGATGACTGACGGTTTCAGGCAATTTTCTATCGCTAGTAACTTTCTTCGAATTGACTTCTAAAAGACACAATATTAGTATGAGTCTGACTTCTAACTCTCTCCATGTTCTTTGGACTCGATGACAGCGAACAAAACAACCAATAGGATTCATGTTAAAACAAACAACCCAACATCTAAAAGAAGTAAACCAATCAGGTTTTCGAAGCGCATGTCAAGAAAAAACAGCACAATATACTCGGGTGAGAAACAACTCAAATTACAACCAAAACATAAAACTCATGCAGCTGATACAAAGATTGCCAACCACAACCACTTGCACACACAAATTCATCCCATTTTCGGTTTATAGATATCTTCACAAAAATCTTGAGACTAACTTTTAAATACATGTTCGACACAAACCCACCATAGATCTCTTGTCAGAGGGTTTTTCCTCAACTAAGAAAAAAAAAATCAAAATACCCAAAAGGAAATCAATCAACTAATCAACCCCAAACAAACCCAGATCGCTCCAATTCAATCAGCGAAATCAAAACTCCCTAAGCAAAGAGAATCAAAGAGAATTATACCTCATCATACTCCTTGACGGTTTTGGGTTGCTTCAAGGGCTTCAATTTTCCTCCTTCAGAAACAGAGGGAAAAAAAACCAAAATCAACTAAAAAAATCGAAGAACTGGGAAACCCATGAGAATTCAACGAAGGGGAAGAGGAAAAAAAACCTTGCTTGGACGACATCGTGGTGGTAGTGGTGGTGGCGGTCTAGGGTTAGGGTTTCGATTTGGGTATTTCTCTCTCAATGATTGAAGGGATGCTAAAGGGAAGTTGAGAGAAAGACCCAAATTGGACTCTTCTTGTGACAGATACTGAATTATTTATATAGCGTTTACAGAATCTATATCGGTGACATGACACCCAGTCAAAATATTTTTTTTAAATAGAAAAAAAAGTTTAATGTATTATTAGTTAATTAATTATTATATTTTTTTTAATTGTTAGATCAACTAAATATAAAATTGTTTTGTTTTTTTGTTTTATTAGTTGATCCAATGGTTACAAAGAAGATCACAATAATTAATTGGTTAACGCGGTATTATTTTTATTTTTTAGTTTTTCAAAACTAAAAATTATCAATATGTTTTATTTCGGAAATTATTTATGTAAAAGTTATCCTTAACTTATTAATTTTTATTTGATCTTATTCGTTTTGATTTTATGAATGATGTGTTGTCTTTTATATTTGAATTAAAATCTTTTATTTTTTTATAGATGATTAATTAATAAATAAAATAATAAAGATGATGAATTGATAAATTTTTTTACGGATTTTTATCTGAACCTAAAAAAATTTGAAAAAATATCAAAAAAATAAAAAGGAATCTAAATTTTAAAAACATACCATTCATTCATCCCATTTAAATCTCTAATCCTATTTTTATCTCCATCTCAACTCCTATCATCATCCAATCCTCGTTGGAATCCTGACTGAAATACGACCACCGTCACTTTATTTTTTTATACAAGCGTTTTATTTGGATAATTTTCTGAATTTTTTAAATATTAATGACTAATTAATAATTCTATCAAACATTAAAATTATATCAGGTACTGTTGTACCTGAGTGCATCTATTCGCATTCATAAAACTCAATGCAGTCAGTCCAATATCAGCAGAGGAAAATAAAAACTCACTCTCTACTTTACCTAAGCGTTTGTTTGACTGCGTGACTACGGGAGATTTTCATCGACTGCAAATAATTACCCAATATTCTGTACAGATACCAAAGCAAGTCAACATAGAATCTAGTGTTACATATCTCAAACGACATCAACATTATCTTTCTGCAAAATGAATGTGCCTCATAATGATACATAACAAATAATAGGAGAACGCAAGAAAGTACAAAAAGTATATGAGCAAAGCTCTATCAATGGAATCATGTAATTATACAAACACATTTTGTGGGATTCATCATGCAATTGGAATTATAGTATTCGGTATCGGGTCTCATCATCTCGTTCCTTCTTGGTGAGTCGAATTGCTCGGATTCGATGCAACCCTCCATTGCTCTGATGCAAGAAGTTCGAATAGGAAAACCATTAGATGATTAGATCAGTTAGCTAAGAAAGCAAAGCAGATAGATAAGCACGCCGGCTAGTGTACGCTGCATACCAAAAGCATCTCAAGACATTGATGAGGAAGTGAAACAAATAGTTCTCTTCATCCAGCAAATCGCGGCGAACCAGTCGCTCCAAGTTCAAGTTTCGTGGAAGGAGATCGCTGTAGTATAACAACGTGGTTAAAGCTGCTGTCGGATCATTGAGGAGCGCTGATACCAACCTCACGAGCGACCGGAACATCATTGGCATAATAGACTGTATGAACACAATAAAGAAAGAAGCAAATATCAATCAGATTATGCATTACACATAACAAACCAGAACAAACAACACAAGTAGGAATATAACGCAATGTGCAGAACAAATGAAGGAAATGAGGTCACATCACATGTAGAATCAGGCAAAAAAGTGAACACAGTGAAATGCACAGGTCTCTCATGTTGAGACGAGTAATATGCAATGCTGAGATCGATGTCATGAGATCAATTCTTCGGCGAAACCTGACAGTACCACAGCTTCAGTTCCTATATGTTCTAAACCCAATTCATTGTATCAACACATTAATTTATGTTGAGAAAATTTTATCCATATTGAAATTTGAAAAATCAATATATATAAATCCTAAGTCATTTCTATTATGATTAATTGGTTTTGAGATGGAACGTCAAAAATTTAATATGATATTAAAGCTGATTAGGCCTAATGCCCAATACTTCGCGTTATCCAAAAATATGACGGTGCTTCAAGCTTAAAAAAATCATTCATCAAACAACGTGTTAGAAAACTTTACTTATATTAGAGTTTGAAAAAATATCACATATATCGATCATGATCATTTCTTTCATTGTCAATTAATTTTAAAATCAAACCAGAGATTTAATAATTTCTATAATCACAATTGTTAGAACGCTCATCCTAAAAGAAGGATAAACGCATAATTCTGATCATTAGACTCGTGCCATTAGAGCTATACATGATTGATATATTGACCGCTATATGATGTTACCAATAAGAATCACAAAAGGTTTCGTGTGCTACCTAAATTGCCATATATTCTTATTCTCGCTTATTCAACTCATCGTGCTGAACTAATCATAGCACGGGACAAAAGGAAGAAAAAAAGCATCACGAGAGATCAAGAACTTACCATGATGGTCGAAGAAGGAACCGAGCATCATCGAACATCCAAATTGATTTATTACAAGTTCTGATTTTGAATGATATAGACCATGAAAGGAGCACGAGAAGACCAAGAAGAAGCAAAAAGGAGTCGGTTGATTCCATGGTCTTGATTTTCACTTGCTTGCTTGTTGGCTGTCGATCAATCTTCATCCGCTATTCGCACCTACCTGTCCTCTTTCTCCTCATAGCTCACGCTGCTTCTCTTGACTCCAGTCTCCATGAAAGTGTATTTTGGGCTGCCTATGTGTTTGGGCCCTTGCTTGGGTTGGGCCTCTAGAAGTACTGGGCAATTGTTGTACGGGAAAATATTCTCTTATGAGTCTTGTTTATAACACTTTCTTTTCGAAAATTAAAAAAAAATTATTAAAACATTCATATTTTTTAATATTATATTATATGAATTTATTTTATAATCATTTTTTATATTTTTTTATCTCGTTTTTTTCACACAATTTCAAGGATAATTTAATCTTTATATATGTAAATCAACACTCATAAAATTCTCATGAAAAATCAATGATTGTATTTTATATAAGACGAAGTGAATCAAAAAGTATGGTTCGGTGAAGACACGAATATGTTAGTATCAATTAACCTGAGATCATAAGTTTGAGTTTGGAATAGATATTGTTCATCAATATGTATAGCAGAAGGTTTTGGTGTCATTGAAGAGTGCAAATTGTCTGGGGTGGAACTCGGTGATAAAGTTTAGCGCCCACAAGTTAAATGGAATTGTTTTAGTTGTGCGAGTTTGTTATGTGGCAAGTCATCTGCAATGTTGTTGTCCATTTTTTTTAATTTTTAATGTTGTTGTACAATTTTGTCACAAGCGGAAGTTGTTATTTTTTTACAATCATCTGGCAGCAAATTAATCCATCCATAAAAAAGTTAACGGATAAATTTTCTTATCCATCAGTCAAATATATTATTTTATTTTTTATATTATTTAGTATATATTTTAAAGAATTTCATAGTTCTTCTTAATGACATAAAAAAATGACGTCAATAATTCATGATTAAAATACATAACTTAAATTATCATTAATATTTCACGATAATTGGATATTCGATTGCAAATAAATTCAAACAAATGGGTTTTTTTATGAATGATTTTTAATCTTCTCTTTGATTTAAGAAAAAACTATTTACAGAGAAATTATTGTCCTCACAATAACACCCCTTGTCGAAAAGAACGGATAATGTTTTCTTTCGATTAAAAAGAAAACAAGGAGAAAAAACAATCAAGTAATTGCACCAATGAAAACATTGCACAAAAGGGTGCATACTGTCACGGGGTTAGAGTCTTGCAACCCGTGCGACACTCAAGTTACTCACACCTTCGTTTGAGCTCAGCCTACTCGTCACCGAAAGATGATGTTTGTGAACGCTAAGAGAGTATGGAACTTGGAAACAAGCTTTGTATTAAGAACTTTGGAAGATTATAAGGCTTTGAGTTTATAAAAGTGTTTGGAATGACTTGGATGGTTTGGGATGGTGTGGGATGGTTTGACAAATGAGCCTTGCACCCCTTTATATACACCTCCATGGAGAGTTCTAGACTTGCCCATCTAGACTCTTCCATATCCTTCTCCTATGTTCAAGAACCTACAAGAGTCTTCTAGACTCTTCTCATATGTACAAGAATACTCAAGAACTTCCCAAAGAATTCTACCAAACTCTAGGGAATTCTAGAGAATTCCGGAGAACCCTAGAGTTTTCAAGAAAACTCTAAAAAAGTATGAAATTGTCTAGAAAAGTGTGGAGGACTCTAGACAATTCTTCAACTTAAGCTTCTCAAATTAGCCCGTCAGTGACATACTCCTCCACAGTTGCTTCCAACTTCTAACCATCACTATTTCTATTAATTAGTCAAGACTCGACTATGTTACGAATGTGCCTGTTTAATTATAACAAAAATAATAATAAGTAGATAAAATAAATAACACAAAAATTTACTTGAAAATCCTCACGGGAAAAAATCATGGGTAGTTGTTGACGACGAAAAATCCATTAGTCAAATGAAAGAATACAAAAGAACCAATACAGGTACCAAGAACTCGTAACAAGTAACTAAACACCCTCACTTTAAGGTGTTTAATGTGTTTAATGTGTTTGTACACATCAAAAACTCCAAAGCACTTCCCTTCCTCTCCTACTCCACTGCCGAGCATCTTTTCCCTCTATATATACCAAAAAAAAAAAAAAAAAACTCCGCGTGATGAAGGATCCGCGTGTTGCGTATCGAAGACAACGTGTGCTCCGTGTGATTTACAGTCACCATCAACAAATTTTCACCTTGACTCAAATCATCTTTATCGTCGTTGAGCAACCTTCACCTAGGCTTCAAACGAGCCTAATTGCCCTCCATTCCTAAGACCTTCAGGCAATAACGAAACTTTGACACAAAAACAGGTTTCGTCAACATATCTGCTGGATTCTCTGCAGTAGCAATCTTTATCACCTTGACATCCTTAACGTCCCGTACAAAATAATAACGGATGCCAATGTGCTTAATCCTTTCATGATATATCTGATCACGGGTCAAGTGAATGCCTGATGAACTGTCACAATGAACCATTATATTGTCTCGCTTCAAACCTAAATCAGAAGCCAAATTCCTCAACTAAATTGCTTCTTTCACAGCTGACGTAACAGTCATGAACTCTATCTCTGTAGTGTTCAAGACTACAGTATCCTCCAAAGTTGCGTTTCAAGAAACTGGCCCACCACATAAAGTGAATACATACCCTGTAAATGATCTTCGACGATCCAAATCTTCAGCATAGTCTGAATCTGAGAACCCTTCAACATTGTCGCTACCTCCACCTCGTCTTGCATCATAGACGAGGCTCAATCCCGATGAACCCTTAAGATACCTAAGGATTCACTTCACGCCCTGTCAATGACCTTTGTTGGGTCTGCCCATATAACGACTAACGACTGACACGGCATGTGATAAATCGGGACGAGTACATACCATAACATACATCAAGGAACCAACTAACGACTAACGACCGACACGGCATGCTCTTCACTTCGTCCTCAGTTTTCATGCTAAATCGGTCTAGAACCTTCTTAATGTATTTTTTCTGGCTCAAGGTTAAGATCCCATGCTTCATATCCCGCTCGATCTCCGTGCCCAATATCTTCTTTACTGGGCCGAGATCCTTCATATCGAACTCACTACTGAGTTGCGCCTTCAATATAGTCCCCTTGCCTCTACCAGCGATCAACATATCATCTACATAGAGTAAAAGATATATCTGACTCCCATCAGGTTGTTGCTGATCATACACACATTGATCGTACGGGTTTCGTGTGTATCCAATGCTTGTCATAAAGGTGTCACACCTGTGATACCGTTGTCGGGACGACTGTTTTAATCCGTACAATGATTTCTTCAAAAAACAGACTTGGTCTTCCATTCTTGACAATGAAAAACCTTATGGCTACTGCATATAGATCTTCTCTTTTAACTCACTGTGTATGAACGTCGTCTTCACATCTATTTGCTCAAGTTCAAGATCGAACTTAGCAACCAAAGTTAGAAGAATTCGAATAGAAGTATGTCTTACTATAGGAGAAAAAACTTCAGTATAGTCAATACATTCCCTCTGTGTGAAACCCTTAGTCATCAATCTGGCCTTGAATCTCACATCACCACAATCGCCTGCTTTCTTCTTTTTGAACACCCATTTGCATCCTACGGTGCGCTTTTCCTTCAGCAAGTGAACTAAAGTCCAAGTGTTGTTCTTGTGAATAGACTCTAGTTCCTCTTTCATAAATGTAGTCCACTGGGCACATTCCAAACTAACGACGATCTCCCTGAATGATAAAGGCTCATTCTCAACTGCCTCGTTAATAATATGTGCGTATGTCACAAAATCTGAATAGTTATATCGAACTGGGGGTCTGATCTCACGTTGTTCCCTGTCATAACTAAGTTGGTACTACTGTAGAGTGGGTCCCATTTGTATTGGATGTGGTACTAGTGGTTCCATTCCTGGATCTTCTGCTTCTTGAACTGGGTGTAAAACATCAATGAAAATTGTGGAATCTGAGGATTCTTCATCCTGATGCTCCACCTCAAATGTCGATCTCTTGACTACTCATGTCTGCTCCACCTGTTACTCAATGCTCCCTTGTTGCCCAACCTTCTTGGCTAACATCGACTCCTCGTCAAAAGTGACATCTCTACTGATGACGATCCCAGGTGATGATGGATCAGTAGAGTACAATCTTTATCCCTTCATACGTGGTTAATATCCAAGAAAAATGACCTTCTTGACCTTACGTTGTAACTTTCTCTTGTTGACATGATAATATGCAGGACAATCGAAAACACGAAGGTTGGAATAATCAGTGGGCTTATCAGACCAAGCCTCATAAGGTGTCTTCATGGATAACGCTGAGGAGAGTGACCTGTTTACCAGATAACAGGTCGTCATAACCGCTTCAGTCCAAAACTGCTCCCTCAGTCTGGCCCCAATTAATATGCACCGAGCTCGCTCCGTGAACGTTCGGTTTATACGCTCTGCTACCCAATTTTGCTGAGGTGTATAAGTGACAGTGCGATGCCTCACAATGCTTGTGTCCTTGTAGAACTCCAGAAATGGCTTGTTCATAAATTTCATCCCGTTGTCGGTTCGAAATCTCTTGATCTGCTTGTCGGTCTCGGTCTCAATCAACTTCAACCACTCCTTGAATGTCTCGAATACCTCAGATTTTTCTTTCAAGAAATATATTCAGACATAACGGGAGTAATCATCGATGAAGGTCAAAAAATACTTTTTACCTCCCATCAAAGCATGTGGAGATGGCCCCCAAAAATCTGAATGTATGTAGTTGAGTGTCCTCTTCGTTCTGTGCATCGCACCTCAAAATGACACTTTCTTCTACTTGTCGAGAACATAACCCTCGCAGAATCTGAGCTTCTGTGTCTTTAATCCTTCAAGTAAGCCTGTTGAACTCAGAACATCCATCCCCCGATTGGCCATATGCCCAAGCCGCATATACCACAGCTTCATCTCAGAACAATGAATTTGCAACAGTTGCAACTCCATCATGTGTCGCACCGATCAAATAGTGCAATCCAGCACGAAGTCGAGCTTTCACAGTTACCAAGCGGTTCTTCTTAACCTCCATGTTCTCATCCTTAGAATGTTAGTAACATCCTTCACGATCAAGGGAACCCAAAGAGATAAGATCCGGAACATCTTTCAATGTTCGCACAACACCATCCCACATCCGTATACAAACATCTCTCACACCAAAAATCTTACGGGCAGTATTATTGTCCATAAGGACTACGCCGTCATTGGACTCAGTAAATGTGATGAACCACTCCCGATGCGGACAAATGCGAAAAATACAATCGAAATCCATCACCCACTCCGAAGTGGATGCTACCAAGTACTCCACGACGGATGTAGAACGCTCGAGACTGTCTGGGCCTCGACAATGCCAGCGACTGGGGCTTCCTCCTTCTTCTGCTTGTTCTTCAGTTTAGGAAATTCGTTCCTCCAATGTCCCTTCTGATAACAGTAGTGACAAGAGTCGGATTTTTTCGAACTTTTAGTCTTCGATCGACCTTTGAACTTATCATGTTGTCTTCGATCGTCTCTTCCTCTGATGAATAGCGCATCATCAGAGCTCGAGGGCCTGAACGATTCCGAGAGCTGGTGTCTCAACTGGCTATTGATCAATGACATCTTAATGTCTTCTAGCGACATAGAATCCCTACTATAGATTATAGTAGTCACAAAGGCCTCATAACTGTTAGGGAGAGAATACAACAGAATGAACGTCGCTTATTCATCGTTGATGGTGACTCCAACATTTTTCAGACCAACAAGGATAGTCTGAAACTCCATCAAATGCTTTTCTAGTGAGATAGTGGACTCCTTCATTTTGAAAGAATGGAGACGCTTTCTCATGTACAAACGAGATGCAACAGATTTGCTCATGTATAAGATGGACAGCTTATCCCAAAGAGCTTTGGATGTTCTGAAAAACGTCGTCAGAAAGACACAGCTGTAAAGTCGTACGTGTCTTCTTATCCATCTTCGTTTTTAATTTCTGCTGATAATTTATCAACCCTTTGTAGAATCTCTTCGATTCCTTTTTGGGTAAATAACGCAATGACTTTTACTCTTCAAAGTTCAAAATTGTTTGTGCAATCGAATTTTCCACATCAAATTTTATAGGCGCCATCGTGTTGAAAATTTTCCCTGAAAACACTGTTCCTGTCGGAATACTGTTCACATGAACACTGTGTAAACAGTGTCTCTGTTTGTATAATGTTCACTGCACCGTCGAGCACTGTTCATCCGAGGAAAAAAAATTATTTTTGTGAAAAAATGCAAAAAACTAACCGTTAAAAAATATAACTGAAATCACAAGCTTAACAACGTTCGTTCTTAACCCTACGTGGGCGAACCCGATGCGAAAAATAAGGATTGAAACATTCCAAGTTCTGATATCAGTTTGTTACGAATGGAACTGTTTAATTACAACAGAAACAATAACAAGTACATAAAATGAATGACATAAAGATTTACGTGGAAACCCTTGCAGAAGATAACCACTTATGGTCAACGACGACGAAAAATCCATTAGTCAAATGAGAAAATATAAAAAAAGCAATAAAAGTACAAAGAACTCGTAACAAGTAATTAAACACTCTCACTTTAATGTGTTTAGTGTGTTTGTACACATCAAAAACTTCAAAACACTTCTCTTCCTCTCCTACTCCGCTGCCGAGCATCTTCTTCCTCCTTATATATCAAAAAAAAAAAAAAAAAAACCTCTACGTGATGAAGGAACCACGTGCCACGTACTGAAGACGACAGGCTCCGTATATCGAAGACGACGTGTGCTTCACATGATTTACAGTCAACATCAATAGATTACACCATAAATTCACACAAAACCTCTCCCAAACAATCCAATTATTCACTACCTTTCTTATTCACTGCACTTATCCACACAACTCATAATCCAGAGTATTTCTCTTCTATACATAACCCCACATCAATCATCAACCAATTCCAACTTCACCGTAGTAGCCTTCATGACTCCTCTCATCGTACAATATCTTTACAAAATAAGTTTCCTTTTTAGATTTCCGCCCAAAAATCTCCTTTTTTGAAAAACAAATCGTCACAACGTGCTGACCCTCTTCTTTGCCCTCTCAGCAACAGCGAAGAACAATAGAGAAAAATAATTCCACAGAATCATCTCCATTTTTTCTCATATTCATCTCTGTCTATTCTCATCATCATCTTCAATCACCTCGATCCTTCTCATTCTCCTCCTCGTTCGTCCCCGAGAGCCCGCATTCTCGAATCTCCATTTCCTTCGCTATTCGAGGGAGAGGAGAGATGACGCTGTCGGACAAAGTTCTCGAAGCTTTCGGCCGTGGAAACTTCTTGACCAAATGGTTCGATTCGATTCGCAAACTTCATCATCGTTTTGTTGAATGTGTGCTCTGTTTTTGTTTTAGATTTATAGTAGATGAATTTTTTGTTGACAATATTTTGATTGATTGATCGATCGATGTTGCAGTAAATGGGCGGTGAAGACGACGAAGGCGAGGATGCAAGGGATAAAGAGGAAGCGGAATTCGATGCAGAAGTTCTTGAAAAAGGACATTGCCAATCTGTTGAAGGATCAATATGGTCGTAATGCGTATCTGCGCGTGAGTTTCATTAATTCAATGCATTTCAAATATTTTGTTTAATTTGACGAGAAAGGGAACGGGGGAATTCATCCTTTTTCTTTATTTTTCTTCTCTCTGAATATTGGTTGACGAAAAATTAGGAGCGTGAAATTCTCAGATTTCAATTTGATTATGGTTTGAATTTATTGGTGTGAGTGTAGATTTATTTTTATTTTTGTTTCCCGTTGAAGTTGAAATTGGGATTGAGATTGCTTCGGCTTCTTTTTCTTGGCTAATCATTTTTCTCTTTTTTTTTCCTTCAACAAAAAAAATAAAAAAAATTGAAATCAATATAGTAAACAAAATTCACACAAGGAAAAAAATTTGAAATTCCCAATATTAGGTTTTTCATATAAAAAATATAAAAAAACTATATATTATAAAAAATTTGTGGAGCTGAGTTTATACCATAAAAAAAAGACATTGTTTAAATAAAATTTTTTCAAAAATCTTTCATTTTATATAAAATCAGCCACACATTTCCAATATTAAAATAGTTGTAAATTATAAGTATCAAATACGGTTGATTTATATAAAAATCAAATAAATGAACTGGTGGACTCCGCTAAATATAACAGGAAACACTCAACATATTTGGAAATTAAGGAATAAATCTACAACTTTCTTAGAATGAAATACTACTTGCTCTGCTTTTGAGTATTAATCAGTGAAGCAATGCACTGGCTTTCTCTTCTTGTTGAAGCAAACATAGTCTGTTCTGACTTGGTTCATTCCCCCTTGATTTTCCAGTTGGTTTGTTTGCTATTAGAAGCTTGTGACAGCTAAAAATGATCAAGGAATGTTAAACGGCTTAAAGTGTATGAAACATATAGAACCCGTGAATAATACGCATCACCTATGTTAATAGTCTTACGGACCTTTTGAATGCGTGCTTTCACATGAATATTAGTACTAAGATATTAGGGCGAAACACAATACTAAACTTGGTGAGACCAAGCACTTAATTAAATCGAAGTGCATCAATTTGCTGACTCGAGGAAAAAAGAATAACAATCAAGAACATAGTAATACAGAATTGAATCAACTGCTAATGCATTGACCTATCCAAGGAACCAACCACAACACCAGAATCATTTTCTGTAGTGGTTGCGAGGATAATTGCATGTGAAAAAGTATAAACAAACTGAAATCCATGTGATTGTCGGATAACAAATCATGTCACAAAGCAGTAATTTGACTTTTTGTCTTGTATGCATTGTTCTAATGTTGTGTGCGAATGATCTTGCAGGCTGAAGGGCTCTATATTGAGATGAACATGTCATCCTGTTATGACTGCATCAATGATTATTGTAGGTGCATCTTGGAGAATGTAAAGGAAATGCACAAGGAAAGGTATACCCGCATAGATATATCATTGTATGCATAAACTTTGATCTGTTTGTTTTCATCTGTGTCGACCATGCTGTTTAGATTACGATGGCAGGGACCCTTATTCGACAGAATAACTGTTCATATGCTAGTAGAAAACTGATCTTAAAATTTGCAGTTTCTCTTGATCCGTACCAAAATAGTAGACTCATGCATTCCCATTCATGGATTTCAGAGAATGCCCGAAGGAATGTAGAGTTGCTGTCGCTTCCTTAATCTATGCTGCTGCAAGATTTGCAGATTTGCCGGAGTTGCGTGAGCTGAGGAATCTTTTCAGACAGAAATACGGAGATGTCATCGAGTCTTATGTCAGCGAGGAGGTAAAATTCACAAGCAGATTACTATCTATTCCTGAGGATCCTGTGATATATGGCATGTCGGCATTGTATTCACATCCCTTTCTCATCCACAGTTTAAGTTGAAGCTGAAGGGCGACCCTCCTTCAAGGGAAACGAAGATTCAACTCTTGAAGGACATAGCTCAAGAGTTCTCTATAGCATGGGATCCCAAATCACTGGAGCAGCCACAGCTCGGCATAGCAGCGCCTGAACAAGTATGTACTCAGTTATCCTTGTGCTCTCCCATTGTCAGTTCAATTTGCCTTTGTTTCCTGGAAGTCTTGTCAATTGATAACCTTCTAACTTCAACCAACTTCTGTAGTAAACATTAAACAATCTATTTTGTCTTGCTAGGATATACAACCAGATCTCAAGTCATCGAGTTGCATTGACAAGCATATGATCGGAGAAAACAAAACACCTGGCCATCAGGCAGAAGGGAATGTAGTTGAGGGAAAAACCGGTTCAACCACAAACCACAACTCATCTAAGACTGACGAGTCTGATAAGGAATTTGGAGAATTGAAGATAAAGGAACAACGACGGTCAGAGTCAGAGTCAAACTCTCTAAATGGTGACCTTAAAGAGAATGCAGAACAAAGGAAGCCATTTACAGATAGGAACATTACAGCACCATACACCAGGGCCACCAAAGTTGTCACAGATAGCTCTGACGGTGCAAATCAAGCTGCTCAAAGTACAACTCTACCAAGGAAAAGTATCAAGAGCCAAGAACGACAGACCGACCGGGTAGATTCATACCATCAGAGCAGTTCAAAAGAGAAGGTTGAAAACCTCAGCGTCACTCAAGAATCTAAACCAAAACCAAGATCGGTTAGAAGCAGGTTTCCAAGGAAACAAACTGGGGTGGCTGATTCAGATCACACCAACAATGATCAATCATCTGGTGAAACCAGCCAACAACGTCCGAAGCAGCAGCAAAGTAGTTTGCGAGGAAATCATGACCAGGATGAAAAAATCGTGGATGATCTTCTGTTTCATTACAGTCTGAAGAAGCTGGCAAGGGCGTCGACTGAGGGAGGTGATGTCCGCAAACAACACATGGACGAGGAGAAGGACCAAGTGGAATCTGAATTGCCTTTGCCACCATATAGAAGAAGGTACTTCTCTCCCGACTTGGATTCTGAACCATCTACACCAAACTCAAAGCCACGGCATGTGAGGGCTGCCTCATTCCAACCTGACCATGGAATCGTTCATGTGCATCCTAGGCTGCCGGAGTATGATGAATTGGCAGAGCGCCTTGAAGCTTTCAGGAAGCTAAACCTGTAGCCAGAGAGCACCTTGAAGACCAACCTTTTGCGTCTCAAAACTCGTTGCATCATCACATTTTTTCATGATATTTTTTGATCGATCCTCCCAATCGAAGTTCTTGACTACGTCTTATGTTTCAATAACATGGACCGTTTGTTCGGTTCTTCGTCACCCTAGATTCTTGACGGTTTTCTTGTCTCACCGGAGTGAGTATTCAGCAGGTTTAGCAGGCTTGAAAATGCAGGTGTTGGTATCCTGCATTGGTGCTAAGCAGATGATGACTTCAATGTTTTTTCCAAGGCAATGTGAGCTACTCTTGGAGCAACCTCATCGGCAACGGGCAGTACACTATTTGTTGTTCGCTGTCGCACTCATTCATTCACCATAGACCTAGTTGTTCTTTTATGTGTGGTATTTTGTTGATCCGTGGTTTGGTTATCATGTCCTGTAAAAATATTTGGTTGATTCATTGTATGGTTCTCTTGTATTTTGTCTGCATCATCAGTAAACAACTCGTGTTCGTGTTACTTCATTGCAGAAAGAAAACTTTCTATCCTAGGAACCAACATACAATATAAGATGATAAAGAAAAAAAAAAAAAAAATGCTGCAACAGCAATCAAGATATCTATTATAAAAATTTGTCAATCATATATTTCATTTTTAAAAACTAATTTTTAAATTTTTTCATTTGAAAACATTAGTGAAGGATGTCTCAACGCCCACACTAAACCCATTTAACTATACTTGACAATGATTATGTTATCATATTGGTTTATAAATTTCGCGGAGTTTTTCTAGAAATTATTCTCCCTATCAAAGTTTGTAGATTAATATCACAGGACAAAATTAAACCCAAACCTAACCGTCCCTTCCATGTCGCCGTTGCCGTCGCCGGAGGAAGAGAGGGAGGAGCCGGCGGCGATGGCGACGACTAGTAGGGAAGCTAATTACTCCGATCAAGTGATGAGCGAGGTTCACCTGGGCTGCGCACCTGGTGACTTCGGCCCTCATCTCTCTCACTTCACATTCTTCATCCCAACCCATCATGGTAAACCAATCTTCCCCATTTTCCCATTTCTAGCAAGTTTAATGGGTAAAATTGGTATTATTATTCATCAGATTCAGGTTTCAAGTTTGTGGGTCGTTGTGATTGAGGTGAATGAAGAGTTTGAGTTGGGAGGGTGAGAGGTGGTGATGATTGTGTGTTGATGAGTTGCGGTTTAATATTTGATGATTGTGTTTTGAGATCCTAACGAACAAGGGTTTCGGTTTGAGGCGCGGCGAGACGGGTTTGAGGGTTTGTCATGGGAGATCAGGGTTTTTGTGCAGGGTGATTTTTTTCAGCGTTGGTTATCCTGGAGTGATTTAGTAGATATGCTCACAGATAGTGTGAGATACTCGCAAACGTTTACTCGATCGATTATATAACTTATTATGTATGAAGAGTACTCGAGCCCACGTTTTGGTGAATGTGTAGATTATGTGTGTGGACTTCTACTGCTAAGCTGTATGAGATGTTTGATGCTGCTATGATGCTACCAAGGTTGCCATAGGGGTGTAAGCGTACAATAGCGTCATGACAAATAGTATCTGATTTAGGACAAATGCCTGTTAAGGTACTCATCAGTCATCTCCACAAACCATTGGAATTAACAACTTTGGGCTGGACAAATGGTGGTCTCGGCTATATTTATAGCCAATTAGTGCAAGGGAACTATTCGGCGTGCACATGACACATCATCTACTACCAGTCATGAACGTCACACAATTACATATTGTGCTAGATGGAATTCACATAAACTGTTTCTAAGTATCCTTTTCGTGCTTTATAACCATGAACATTTTTTGATGTCAATTTTGAACTTATCAAATCTTCTGAAGCTAACTCGAAAAAGGTTGCAGAGGATGAAGCTAGTCCGCGATGTAATGTAGTTATGGAGGATGATGATGGTGATCTCATTGTTTCGCGGCGAAGCAGTGAGTTATTTTGTTGCTTAAGCTTCTCATTTAATCTGGCTACTTTTGCTTTAATTTTTCATTTGGCTCTGCATCTAATTCTGCTGAATTGTCGATTGAAAACCATGTGCATACCATTTGTGCGTGAATTTACCAAATCAAGTTTCTTTTTCCTTCTTACCTTCCTCTCGAATAAATAATTTCCTGATTCAGGTCAAACCAATGCAAGGTTATACTGTTTTGTTGTCTTATTTTTGAAGCATCCGCAAACTGGCATTTGATAATTTGTGTTCCCCTATCTGTACCGTCGTTCAGGCAGTTGATAATTTGTGTCAGCGCTTTATGAATTGGCAGGAGTATCTGGTGAATTTGGGGGTGTCACTATCCAGCACTCCATCATGTCATCCATCCCGAAAGTTGGTTTGCAGGTGAGAAATGATTTCGTTAAGAGTATTAGTGCTCAAGAAGTTAGAGAAGCATTCAGAGTTCAGTGTCCTTGTAATGTTGTAAAGTCTATACCAAAGAATTTCATTAACAATGAGAGAAGTTGCCATGATCTAAGCAAGGAATAGAAGATGACCCTAGCTGTGGTACAAGTGCAAGATGAAAGTCACTTGATGATTCTATGGACTCATTCTCCCTCATTACCCGTCTGAAAGCTTTCTTGTTAGAGTTAACGAATACCGGTTTTTTACCTTGCGAATGGCAGTAGAAAGACTTAACATTGCATATGAATGGTGAATTATTGTAGTGTATCATTCATATCTAGCATATGTTACCCTGTTTCCACAAGGTTTCTTGGCTTAGATTTTCGTTCTAGTGTCCAACTGTTTGATGATAGCAGAAAACGAACTACCTTGTGAGCTCTTACTTTGTCTACATGCAACTTTTCAACTGCACGGCTTCCTCAGGCATCTTAGGCCCGAAAAATTGACTTGTAATTTGACATTGCTAGCAGCTAGTTTCAGATGATTTGCTGACCATAACATGACATATTCTTGTAGATATGGCATGCAGAATTATTATTGGCAGATTTTGTGTTGCATAAGCTGTTCTCCTCATCTGAATTTGATGGTATCATTGCGATTGAGCTTGGTTCTGGAACAGGTAAAGTTTTCTAGCCATGGCTTTTGTTCATTATCCACAGAGACACTAACAACTTCCCAACACAGGCTTATCACTGTGCTAGATGCTGCCTGCATTGTTAAAAATGCATACTTCATCTGAATTATCTCTATCAACAATGTTTGTTTTACTTCGACTCCTGGTTTTTGTGTAAAATTTCGTATAAAGTAAATGCAAACCACCAAGCGAGGTATGCGGGAAAAAACCCTCATCCACAGTGGAAAAACCACAGGCCACACTATCATCTGCGTTCAGCATGAATCCTGTGTAGAACACGAAGGGAGCTAAGCTAAGTTTTTCTGCCCAACTTGAAATAGGAGTACTACAACAATAGCAAATCAAGCTTTTATCCCATCAAGTGGGTTGGTTACATGAATACGACGGCGCCATTCCAATCTGTTATGTGCATCTTCTGTAAGATTATGATAGGCCATATCATACTTCAAGATTTCTCTCATGGTTTTTTTAGGTCTCTCTCGTCCTCTCTTGACTTGTGCTAACTCCCAAGCTTCACATTTCCTAACAGAAGTTGTGACTGATCTGCGTTTCACATGACCATACCATCTTAGTCGTGACTCCCTCATCTTATCTTCT
>JAOVYX010017112.1:0-22955 GCA_035668315.1 Drosera spatulata | reverse complement strand
GGTTGTCCAC
Organism: Drosera spatulata; assembly: GCA_035668315.1. Classification (NCBI taxonomy): domain Eukaryota; kingdom Viridiplantae; phylum Streptophyta; class Magnoliopsida; order Caryophyllales; family Droseraceae; genus Drosera; species Drosera spatulata. Next base: position 22,945 of record JAOVYX010017112.1, on the reverse strand, counting down.
AATCAATAAGCGTTTAAGCTTTTGATATCACCAATTATAAGCAGTATACTACATTAGTATAGGAAAAAAATAGGATAATCTAAATAGTTGAACCAAGTTTGTCTTCCATGTAAGGAACATGCAGAGCAGCAAGAGTAAAACCAGCAAAACAGACACAATCGAGAAGAGAGAAGCAGAACTAATTTAACTTTTAATCGAGGAAAGAAAAAAAGGAGTAGAAAAAAGTCACCTGCGATCTTGATGGCAACAATCGACCACTGCATAAGCGACTTCGCCGACCGAAGCGAGAAGAACCTCCACCAGTTCCACTACCAAGGTCGTCCTCCATCTTTATTAGCAAGCCGTGTCGGGATCCTATACTATCAGATTCTTCTGTCGGAGGAAGTAAGCCAGAAGATCTAAAACTATGAATCGAAAAGGCATCCCGAACCATTCTTCTACCCCCACTTCCTACTCGAATATCACCAGTTTCATCATATCTCCTGTCGAGAGCACCAGAATAGCTCCTAAGCATATTTGACGGAAGTGAACCCCTTTCTCTCATGTCTTCTGTACTATGAGACAACACGGCTGGATTCTCAAAAGGCATACGATAATCCTCTAGTGACTCAAAAGCTGCTCGTATATTAAGAGAGGGATGATATGGGACACGGAAATTGGTGGTGCCTCTTCGTCCATCGTTATATCCATCAGAAGCAGCACCTTGCAATTGTGTGCTACTTTCTTCCTGATCAAGCTGATCATCACAAGAGATGCCCCTGGCAGTTCTCTGATCCAAACGATTGTCATCATGATCACTGACATATACATCAGAAGCTACATTTTGTGAAGGTCTTCTGCAGTGCGTACTAGCTACAATTTCCAGGGTATGATTGCTTTCACCACTCATCCCATGAGAAGAAATCACTCCGCCAATGTGCTTCCCATCAATCGAGGAATCGGCATCACTGAATTGTTGTTCACTTCTTTGATCACTCGTACTAGTAGACGAAACACCTGGTTCTACTTCCGAGATTGTTAATCCTGATTCATGACGCCAGGAGAAAATGGACTCCTTTGTGGGTCCTTGGCAGTCAGTAACAACTGAAGAACGTTCTGCAGAATTTACCAGTGATTCAGCTGGATAATCTTCAGGCTGAAATGGAAAAGATTGACGATATCAGCTCAACAAGGGGAACAATGCAACAATCTATTCTTCAACGGTACAATATTCCAACGAAAGGCAACTGAAACAGGACAACAACTGGGTAAAAAGCATTCAAGTGTCGAATTAATACAACATGAATCAAAACTGATTAACCAAGCGACTGTGCCAACACAACTTCCAATCTCACAACACCAACTGCGATACACGCACTATACCGATACATTATAGATCAGAAACAGGTGGCCGAAGTTATATTTCAGTAAGCTAGATTAAACTCAACAAAATGTGAAATTGAGGAACTATCTCATCCCACATGTGGGATGCACTTCATCATACTTGTATTGGAAATACAAGAAAATCTTGTCCCCCATAAGTGCATGCTTTTTCAGTAGATACTATATCCGAAGACATCAACTGTGTATTTAGATGCAAAACTATGAATCATTGTGTTCTCTCATCATGTATACTAAGCCACAAGCAAGATCGCCAACAAGTGACCGCCGGATCATAGAACATGATTTTACTCACTGGCTAACTACTAGTGCTTCCTAAAACTCAACAGACATGTGGCGATTTGCTTCAAACACATAACAGTAACCACTTACACACTTAACCCTGATTGTATCCAGAAACCCTCACTCAAGCAACTCAAGTTCTCCCTCGAATTCGGTGGTCCCATCCCTTCCAACCCTGATTTCGAACAGATCTCATCCAATCCAAAATCAATTCAGCCATTTATCAACTCAACATCACAGTGTACAATGAAAAGGAGAGCGTGTACCAATTTTCTAATCTCAATATTTCATCTTTGTTATTTTGAAATCAATGGGACATTCAAAATTTACTTCTCAGTCTCAAAGCTCCAACACAGATACATAAATATGACACGTATTCACCACTCATTCCATAAACCATACATATTAAACCTCCAGGATTAACACAAAACCAATACATACATATGACACGTATTCACCACACTCATTCCATAAACCAAATATATTAAACTTTTCGGATTCCAACACAAAACCAATTTTTAATGAGTGGAATGACCCAGGATTTATATGGTTGAACAACGAATTACATATTCGATGCACTCCGACGGGTTCTGAATATTCACAAATTGACTTGCCTAAAGGATGGTTAACAGAAGGTCCGTCAATGTATTTGTAATGTTTTTGCTCTTCCTAATGAGGGCAACTAGTCTCAACAATATACACAAAATCCCTGAAAATCATATGCACACACATAATATCCATCATCAACACAATATACAAATCCTGACTTTCACATCCGATTCAATCCATCATCATTAGTTCGTCGTCGTCGTTGTTAGTTCGTTGTCGTCGTTCAATAGTTGACATTAGTTCGTTATCATCGTCGTCGTCGTCGTCAACTCATGGTCTTCGGTTCGTTGTAGTTGGATTTAAAAATAATTGATATTAGAAAATTGAATTTTGAATTGAATAATTATATTTAGAGAAAAAAACTTTTAATTGATTACACAATATCTAATAGGAATGAAATAATAATGGAGTATTTTTGTGTAATTAAAACTGCAACAATTTTCGCTTGTAAAAAAAAATCTTCACCAATTTGAATTGCACTTTTTCCTCTACCTCATCTGTTTCTTCATGAATTCACGGCGTCTAGAACTTCCGATCATCAAAAAAACTTTATTTTATATATCTCTTACATTATTGAACGATGAAGCGAAGGGATGTAGAAAATCTATGTCGATTTTGGCTTTGAGATTCTATGTTTTCTAATTGGGAGAATTGGATAGTTATGACTTTTAGGGTTATCTCAGACTATGATTATCAATTTTTATTGATTATGGATTCTTTTTATTATTATTATAATACTTGTGCTTTTGGATTTTCATTGGTGTGATTTTGACTAGTCTGAAATTCAACGGGCTCCGTCAATTGCTCCGTTTTCATGGGGTGCGCTTATTTGATGTCTATTTTTTTCTCAACAACGTTGAAGAAGAACTCGTTTTTTCAATAAACGATTTTAATTTTACTGAAAAAATCGTTTCCTGAGAAACGAGTTCTGAACAACTAAAATTTCTGATGAAGTGACGTCGTTTTTTCAGGAGACAATTTTAGTTGTTAAGAACTTGTTTTCCTAGAAAGCGATTTCTTCACTAAAATTAAAATCGCTTTCTGAGAAAGTAAGTTCTTTTTCGACGTTACTGAGAAAAAAATGAATTTAAAAAAGCAATGCCGGTTTTCATAGGTGAGAGGAAAAAGAAAAACACATCATTTTTTGTCATTTGATTCACAAAATGTTATCGTTTCAATTTCGCAGTAATCGACCTAGCATATGCCATTTCTTGATATTCCATCACAGATCTTTATAAATGTATAGGAAAAAGAGGGACTGCAGTTAATGCAGTCAACATGGCTGTAATCCTTCTCATAATTTTTTTAAAAATTAGGATTTTCAAAAAAAAATTTAAATTTTAAAATTCAGAGTTACTGTGAGAGCTGCAGCCAATAAGGATGCAATTAGTGCAATCACTCCAACCCCAAATATATAATACACATATCCATTTTTTATTGAATAATAGTTATCCACATGTGAATTTTCAATTAGTAGATTTCATAGTGAATTAAATAACATCATTAAAAACTTCATTATCAAGAATATGAATTATTAAGTAACTATGTGAAAGTTTGGAGCAATAATATTACACATTTATTATTTGACTGAACTCTTCTTTAATGGGTTATGGAAAGAATAATCACATTAAAAAACTTGAGTCTTTCTATTTCATTATCTTATATTACAATAATGTTGATGACTTTATATATTATCCAATATTAGGAGTTCTTATAATTTAACAATGCATGAATAATCGATAATTTAAAATTTATAAAACACAATTTAACTACTTAATTTAAAATAAATATTTGTTATCAATAAAAAAAAATACAATATAATAAAAAATATCATAAAAAATATAATCGAAAAATTATATTCACAAGTGGTGATCTAATTTACATAAAACAAGGTTTAATTATCTCTCGTACGTCAAACAAAATCTCATCCAATATCCAACCGTTGGTACTTCCGGTTCTCGTCCAGCCTAACTAACAAATTTCAGACAACACAAAGCACTCCATATTTCGTGACACTTCCGATTCTGACAACACAACATTTCGAACCCGCACCTTTCGAATTCGTTACTCCACTCTCATCACGGTACCCTCTCTTCCCTCTGTCTGAATGTGAATATGTGATGTTTCTCACTCATTCAATTGTGTGATTACAACCCTTCGTATCTATACAGTAAAAGATGCGAAACATAGGAGATTGAATTCCTAAATTTAAGGGATTGCTATCAAACAGTAAAGGGAAAGAATAATAAAACAGTAACTTTCCCTAATACACCCTCTCAAGATGGAGGGTCGACTTGTCGAAGCTTCATCTTGTCACAAAGAAAAGTAAAGTGCGAGGTCCCCAATGGTTTGGTGAGGATGTCCACCACTTGATCGTCGGTTGAGATGAAGCGAATTTGGAGTTGTTGTTTGGAGACCGGATCAGAACGAAGTGAAAATCAACTTCAACATGCTTTGTGTGAGCATGGAAAATGGGATTGACTGCAAGATAAGTAGCACCAAGATTATCACACCATATAATTGGAGACGGCTTCAAGGGATATCCTAGCTTATGGTATAGGGACTGAAGGTGAATGAGCTCAGCAACAATATCAGTTAAGGACTTGTACTCAACTTCCGTGGAGGAGCTGATAGGTTTGACAATTGAACTAAAGGTTTCATCGTAATCGATGCCAAGACATTGATGAAACTTCTTGACAACGAGACAAGCCTTGTAATGATCGATTATACCATCGGATTTTCGTTTGATACGATATACCTATTTGGATCCAACAAGGTTTATATGAGGTTTACAAGAAACAAGTGAGCAAGTGTGATTGCGTTGAAGGGCGTTGAATTCATCTTGCATTGCGGAGCGCCATTGAGAGTGTTTTATGGCTTGGGAGAAATATGAGGGTTCTATGGTAGAGAAGTCAGGAGATGTGGATTTTGATTTGGTAGCAATTAAGGAAATAAGTTGCGTCTTTGGAGGATTTTGCCTAAGATTGTAAGAATGGATACGTGGAGGAGGATTTGGTGGGCCTGAGAAGGGTGGATGGCCCATGGAATATTGGGTGTGGAAAGAAGATGTGGGGTTTGGGGAGGCAACTGGGCCCGGTGCAGGAGAGGTGGAATGGGCCGGTTGTAACGGGGGAGAGATGTTGGGCATGGGAGATGGTGATGGATTTGAGAGAGTGGTTTGAGGAGCCGGTTGTATGAGTTGAGGAAGATTGGGCCGAACGGTGGAGGAGGCCCAAGGCTGTGTAGGTTGGATTGGAGGAGGGAAAGGTGGAGCTGTTGACTGGGTTTTCAAGGGATAAATATGTTCATCAAATCAACCATTTTGAGTTGATCAAGTGATATTCAAGTCAATTTTCTTTTTGAATATCTTGGATTCGAATCGGACGTCTTGCCAATATAGTTAGTGACCGGACACCGCCCGCATCAGTTTGGACGGCTTTTATTTTACGATCAAAGATGTGGACCAAGAAAGACGAAGTTGCTGAAGCATTTGTCGAAGAACTTTATGGTGAGGATGATCGAGACGGTCGTGTTAGAGGGAAGTAAACGATGTTGACCCATTAACAGTATTAGCGGAGGGAGAGATGCCATTAAGCTCATAGAGACCATGTTTACACGGGCCGGAGAGGAGGATTGTTTGGTTTTGCGGTACTTCACAACAAAAAAAGATGAATGAAATTCAATAAAAATATTATTAAATATTATTATCATGTGTAAATTGACTAACAAAAAGGAATTGTTTAGTAATATTATGAACATGCATACTTTGAGATAATAAAAGAGAACGTGAAATAGAGGGTAGAGAAGTTAAACCTATATGGCATATGGCAACCCTTATCATCACCCATATGCAGTTGATCTGTGCCTGAATACTCAGCAAATTGAGACGAACTTTGGAGATCGGGGGTCGTGTGGTGGGTGGCTCCGGTGTCAGGGTACCACGACAGGGATGTTAAGGGCGGCACCGGGGACGGGGAGTAGCGCCGGTGCGTGGTTGGAGTGATAAGTACAGTGTGCAGCCGCAGGAAAATTTGGGGAAAGACAGTAAGATGGAGGAGGCTGCATCGGGGTTGATTGGGAGCGAAAGTAACATCTGTCTGTGGTATGGTTATGCCGATGACAGATCTGACAGGGCATGTTGTTGCGAGGGTAACCTCTCCCGCGTCCTCGGCCTCCTCTGTTGGTGCGACCGCCGTTGCGTCCTTGTGGTGGTGGCTGGCGAGAATCAAAGGGGTGATTCCCGTTGGATTTCTGGATATAATTCACAGTGGGTGGGGCTCACGAGGCTTCAGTGATGGTGACCTTGCTGAAGGCGGAACTTTGGAGGAATTCGTGAGCAAGGAGCATGGCGTGGAGATCATCATATTCAATCGCTGTCGACCTAGTTAGGAGCGGAGAGACGATTGATTGGAATTCGGGCTTGAGACCCCGATAAACATGCATATTGAAGGTAGGGGTTCGAATGGAATCACCAGCGGCAGCAAGTTCGGAAGCGATGATTTTGGCTCGTTGCAGAAATAAGGACACCGGTTCGTCATCTCGTTGTTTTATCTCTTGCAAGGACATATGAAGGGACATGAGACGTGATTCGGACGGCGAGGAGAAGGCTGTTGAGAGCGTTTTCCAGATCTCATGACTTGATTTCTTACCGACAACAACAGGAAGAACTTCCTCCGACAGTGAGGCGATTAGAAGGCTTCTAAGGAGGGCATCTTGACGTTTCCAGATTGAAGCATCCTCAGGATCCGTTGGACACAGTGTGGAGCCATCGACATATCCGAGTAACCCTTGTCCATCAAGAAAGGGTTCTACTTGTGTGTACCAAAGGAGATAATTTTTGGATGTTAATTTGATGGAGATGAAATGTTGAGAATTGAGAAAAGATAGAATAGGTGATTGAATGGGTATTGTGGCTGCTGATATTATGTTTGTAGAAACTGTGTTTGGGGACTTAGAGGTCGGAGTTTGAGGTGTAGAGGTTTCCATGGTGGGCGGCTCAAAGATGATGAGGCAGAAAAGAACACAGAATCTCAATCCTCGTTAGATGCAAGGTATAAGCTCTGATATCATGTCTGAATGTGAATATGTGGTGTTTCTCATTCATTTAATTGTGTGATTACAATCCTTCGTATATACACAGTAGAAGATGCTAAACATAGGAGATTGAATTCCTAAATTTAAGGGATTGCTATCAAACAGTAAAGGGAAAGAATAATAAAACAGTAACTTTCCCTAATACCCTCTCTTGCGGCCAGTCGCAGGTAATCGTCCTTCAGGGTTTAAGGTTTCTGCTTCTTCTGTTCTCCGCTCTCTCTAGGGTTTCGATTCTCGACGATAGAAAGGATTGGTTTGTCGATTAGAGTTTATGTGAGCGGGATAGTTTCTTGTTTGAGTTGATTGAGTGTGCTGTTGGTTGATTTGGTTGTGGTGGGAGGGCGACATTTAATGATACGAACCTTTTTCCAGAAAAAGCCCTGAGATGATGAAATCTAGAAACTGAGTTTTGATTCAATCTTTCTTGATCTCGATTAAACAATCAGTACCTTCCTTTTTATAGTTGTGATAACTATTAAGCCTATTGGTTTCATACAATGTGTGGAGTAACCCATAATCTTTAAATATATTGTTTTTTTTTTTACTCTCAAATTCCAATATAAATAATATTCTCAATAATAACTTACTAGAAGTAGTGAGATAATGAAAAGAGGAATGTAATACTCTCTTTTTCCATTGGTGTGATTTGGATTACATGAACCAATCACGCAAATTCAGAGATGATTATCACAAATGAACCTATGAAAAAAAAGAAAAGAAAAGTGAGAACACGCAATGACAAATTAACCGACAGAGTAATCTGGAAAATCTAATTCCTATCATTCCCCCATTCTTTAAATGAACCTAGATGTCCTTGAGGTTCAATTTATCAAATCCGACGAATGTTTATGATCCTGAGATGATTATCAATTTATCAATTACGCAAGTTCAGAAAAGATTATCACAAATGAACCTATGAAAAAAAATATTCAATTTATTAATCACGTAAATCCAGAGATGATTATGAACCTATGAAAAAAAGAAAAAGTGAGAACACACAAATGACAAATTAATCGACAGAGTAATCTGGAAAATCTAATTCCTATCATTCCCCCATTCCTCAAATGAACCTTGATGTCCTTGAGGTTCAATTTATCAAATCCGACGAATGTTTATGATCCATTAGTAGAAGAAGCTTGGACCGGCAATAATCTTAAAGGGCTCCATGAACTGACAAGCATAGCTAAATCTCTAGAGGTTCCTATCATTACACAGCCATACGTACCGCTTCAGTTGTTGTTTTGTTTGACGTAATCGACATGTAATTGTAATTACACGTCATAGGTTGTTGTTGTTGTTTTTTTTTTTCTTTGAACACGTGTCACATCAATATAAAATTAGGTAGGAAAAAATAAAGTGTCATTACAATGAAATAGATTAAATTTTTCATCATAAATATGACGTGTTATTAACTTAGTAACAAAACAAACCAAAATTTTGATATCTAGAAATATAAAACCTTGCTTTATATATATTTATAAAATAAATTCTTTGTAATTGATACAACAATAAAAGATCAAATGTTTGAATTTTACTTACTCTTAAAATAAAATAATTTCACGGTAGAATTATTTTAATTCGTACACTAACACATGATTAAAATGACAAATGAGATAAATGATGAGTTGATTTTTTTATATATATGTACATCAATGGAACATATGCAAGAGAAAATAAAGTGATTGTAAATCAAATAGATGAAAAAATTAAAGAGAAAAGAAAGAGTCATTGTAAATTAATTAGGTTAAATACAATCATAAATATGTAATATTGTAATTAATATAGGACTAATCAAATTTTGATTTCTTTGATACTAAGAAAGACTAAATTAGTTTTATATAAATTTATATAAATAAATAGATGGTCTAAATTAGACACTGTTGGGGAGATTTACCAGATAAGAGCCTAATAAGTAAGAGATCCACTATAATCAAGTTTGCCCAAATACTAAAGCGATGTGTTAGTCTTCATCGTTGATTTTAAGTCGACACACGTAAGGTGTGTTATGGTATATATCGGTTTTACCCTTATTTTGATTTATTTCTAGGACAAGCTTTTGTTGTTAGGACTAGATTTATTTTGGTTATGGTTTGTTCTTTGGTTAGTTCATTCTTTCTTGCTTACAATCTTCATTTTTCTGGAAATTGCAGCAGAGCGGATGGATCATATGGGAATGTTGAGTCATCTATCGTTCTATTTCACACTTTTTGTGGCTTATATTGCTGTCACTTCCCCATTTGCTTCTCATGGGCTCGCACACGTGAGTCTGAAAGGAGGCAAGTCATGGTCTTCTACATACGCCTTGGTCGTTGTCTGTGAGATCATTGGTATGATTTCCTCGGCCTGGAGCGTCATTGCCCAGGTGTGCATGTTGGACATGATTCCTGACCACAAGAGGTACTCCAGGCTCTTTTTGGCTTCTGCAGTGGCTACATGTATCGCGTGCTTCTGTCTTTCGATGCCGCAGGTTCTAGGATTTGCATGTTTCTGACTTTCATGTGGTATGTCCATGATCATCTTTCATGGTTTATGCTAGATTGTAGTTCTTGTACTTCATGGTTTTGTTATTCATAGTTGATCCTCCAACTTTCACATTTGGCTCTTCATATGGGAATTCTCTCATTGTGCTTTCTTTTTGCTGTCATCATCTATGTAGATTGACTCACAGTTAGTTATTCGGGATTTGTAATTGATTGATGTACGATTTAAATATCCACTTAGATTTGTTGAGACAAGAATAGGTGCTCGTGGAGGAGATCTTGAACGGAGTCTTTCAAGCGAGTTACAAATGATTTTCTCGTTGCTTCGTGTTTTCTCCGTATATATTTCAGATGAAATTTTCCAAATGGTGATTTAACCACTTCGGTTCGCCCATTAGTTTGACGGGGCGTCGCGCTTTTAAAGTTGGGGCTTGTATCCATTCAACTCTCTATCAAAGTTGGGGCTTGTATCCATTCAACTCTCCAGACGACAGATAAATTGAAATGGAGGGAGTATTAAGATCTCTTATCGAGGTGTCAATTAAAAGGATAGAAATTACAACGAGTTCACAAAAATCCTCAAATATAACATGGTATAGTATAATCATCAAAGCACATAATATAGATCTTGGTCTACTCGCCATCATGTGTTCCGTGCTTGAACATGACAATGTGTACAAACAACGTAGAATCCATACTACAACATTCTAGCAAACAACGGCACAGCATCTGGTGAAATGGTCTGAAACTTCATCTTTTGGTCTATCATGAAAATATGCCACTGAAGAATCCCCTGCAGCGGGCAGAAGAAGCACGATGAATATGAAGAAGTCGCCGAAGGTATTTGAAAGAAAATTCTGTTAACCAAGATCAAAGTGTTGCTCACCAAACTCCGGTAGTCTGCTTCACTTGGTTCCTGAATTCGAAAAGTAGTGGTACAAATAAGTAAAAGAGGTCGTATTGTATGGAATATGACACACTTAGCGGTTCGTTGTAGGTTACCTTGGCTTGCCATCGAATGCATCATTGATCTCTTCACCGGTTGGCTTTTGCTCAAATGTTGTTAAGATGATATACTTCTCTTTTCCAGGAGATTCATCCACTCTCTTGTATATTTCATAAGGATATGGATAAGACATTCTGCAGCCGAACGATAAAAGGTTTGTTACCAAAGAATGGGTCGCAGGACGAATAACGAACACAATCAGTAACAAAACGAGCAACCAAATCAGACGGATATGCAGTTCCGTGCTGGTAGATTTTCATTGAACTCATATCGTAGGAGTCCAGACGCAGTTCATGATTAAGAAACACGGAGGTAATTAGAATAATAATTTAAAGCATAGTGAAGTCACCTAATAGCGCCCATTATGGGATATTGCGTTCCTATATAGTACAGAAGCCGAAAGAAGTAGCAGCTCTCAAATGATGCAGCATACGCCAATCTCTGGTCATGGCCCATGGTCTAAAAACGAATCGAAAGAGATATCAGGACAAGGAAAATCATATAAACGGCATACACTGACAGTGGCATTTCGTCCTATTAATCATATTTTTACCTACATTATTCCACTCGATGCTGGTAAATCCTGCATATAATTAAGAGAATCAAAGAAAAGAGGTTTAGAATTATAGGTTTCATAAGGGAAAAAAAAAGCGAGAAATCGCCCATTTCTCCTACGCAGCAAACTTGATAATAAACCTCAACAGGTTGAATCCAAATATGATCTCTGATAATGCAGGGGCCACCGACCTTGATAAATCTAGAATCTAGATATGGAACAACCGCAAATCTAAATATGATTTCTGAAGAGTAACTTCAAAGCTAGAATTGATGTGACAAGCGCAACCGCAAATCTACCAATTTACTTTATTCTACAGATGCAAGGATACTTCAAACCTTGAGATGAGGATTTATAAGGATAACAGGACGGTCACCAGCAGCATCAGTCATAGCTTTCATATCCTGCAATTATTGTTTTTCATTGTGACCTCCAAAATCATCAAATTCGCACACAGAACAAAGAATATTTCCAGGCAGTTGACACATCAAATAATCAACGCTGAAGTTTGAAGTTTCTTACGTCGATAATACAGCGATCAGAATGAACATGTCATCTTCTTCTTCAACTTCTTTGGGTCCTGTGAGTAATCGACATCATTTTTTCCATTTTGCGATGACAATTTATGTACAGATAACACTACATAGAAAATTACAAGTGAGTCCCTACTTCAGGGATATACGCGAATAACGATGCCAGCACAACACTCTAACTAGTTCAAGAGAACCCAAGATAAGAAATAATAACATCAAAAAGTAAACCAAATCTCAGATCAGTTGTAGATCTGACGTTATGCAGAAAATTTTTACCTATTGAACCTAAATTGATAAAGGTCCCTTTAGCATCATAATCACCCCAGTCCATGAACTCTAAAATTTTCCGGGTGCCAGCCAGCTTCGAAGGTGTTCCGGCCAATGCACCCACACCCATGGACCCTTGAACACAGACCTTCATAGTCGAAAAACAACAGATGAAACAAATATAAAGAAGATGAATCAAGAGTCCGAAGAAGAAGAACTCAAATTCCTCAACAAAAGAGTTTGAAGAACTAAAAGTAATTAAATAAGCAAAGAAAACAACCTTCACGTGCTTTCCATCATCGGCAAATGAAAGAGCAAGAACTCGAACAAGTTCCATGAGAGTTCCTATTCTGTAAACATCCTTCACATATTAAAAAACTTTGTGATCTTTGGAGAGTAGAGTTTGCCATGATGGAGCTTTAGTACAAAGGAGAACAGTCGCGAACCATTTCTGGGTTCAGCTCTGGGATATTGATCTCCACCTTACAGTTTGTATAAACAAATTAAACAAACTTGAGCATACATTTATTATCAAAAGAAAAAAAAAAAACATGCATTGACTAAGACATCCAACTATCGAGTATACCAGTAACAGGAAAATAATCACATTTAACAATTTCTTAATTTTAAAGACTGAAATGATTAGCGATGACATGATTATTCCATTAAATCTTAACGAATTGAAATGGTGAAGAGAATATTAGAGTACAGATAAATTACTATTGCAATGAGTTTTAACTTCATATCACCATCGCAACAAAACATGACACAAATGCAGCTAATGATGTGAAACAATTGTGCTGACCTTAAGTCGACTTTTTCCATCCTTAACAGCTCTTTGGGTGGCTTGCAGCACATCCTCATAGAAATATTCTCTAATTTCTCTGGTATGTGGAATGTTAATCAATCTTGTAGGAATGCCTCGCCATTTATCCTGTTAGGGGCTGAAGAAGGATAAGAACTAGGAAGTAAAATCTAACCTGGAGTTTTAGTCTTCTCTTGGGGTTTTCAGCACAGGATAACACATTTGACTAAACTTGTGTGAAGAGAGAACCGGCTTACAGGTGCTTCACTCGATCGATTGCTCTTGACTATTGAATTACCTGGATTACAAGCCAAGTATCACTAATTCTACTCCATTACACACAGCAAATGACTGCGCAGATTGCTAAAGAACTTAGACAATCCAATAACATGATGCATTCCCTAGCAACGCAGAGTCGTCAACCCACTATACCACCTCATGAGAAGTACATTGCTATTTTTACTGTTGGAAATGATCATCTAATATCGACATATAACAGTTTTCCCCACAAAGGTAGGAGCTATAACAGTTTAAGTGCAAAATTTAAGGAATGTGCAAACTGGTACATATTTCAAAAGTTTATTCATTTAGACATACCTGACTCAGCAAGCTATCTTACAATTCTTTATCTGGTCAAGCAAGGAGCTGATTTCACCAAACACAACATCTTTGGGGCGCTGTCCATCCACCTGTTCATTCAGCAATGAGTATACTAGATTCATTGCCTGTTCTTCGCAGGACCGGAAATACTGACGTAATATTTGCCTGCCTACCTTCTTCAATACACTGCTGTATGCAGATGCTGTTGCTTCTACATTTCTCTTGTATATCACTAGGCGAGTTTTCACCTAGAAATACGAAGACAGACAGTTAAGATTCAGTACTTAGGATAGAGGACTGATATATCTAACACATGTGCACAAAAGCCATGTAGTGGTAAAATAGAACTGCATTTAATATCCACGACAAAGAGGAAGAAGGAAAAATTGCCGGCTAGGCGAGGCACAGGCAAAAATTTGCGTACTTTTTCTTCTGTATCATCCACACGAGTAAGAAGCCTTCTTTTTATTTCTTCTGACTCAGGTGGGGAACCTCTGATGTGATAAATTTCCCCAGTCATTGGATCTAGTCTTCTGCCGACACATCTGTCAATCAGAATTTCATCAGGAACCTGAGTATGAGGGAGCACATCTATGTCAAAAGTCAATTCAGAATGAACTTCTAAGCTAGCACAAAATTATACTCCGATACTAAAAATTCAATCCTAACGTACGGGATGCTATGAGGTACATCAAGCCATAAGATCCCTGCATTTTTTTTCCAGATGCTGTAGACATGCGGTGTTTTGAAACTAAACATTTGATTTATTAATGGGTTTCTCATTCTTTATTGGCTCAAGGATATCATGATCAAGAAAAATAGGCTAGGAAGATAGCAAAGAACCAAGATAGGATACAGAAGATGCAGAAGTATCTAAAGATTGCAATCCAGGGAAAGATGGAACAAGATCTTAGAATTTAAGATAACAACTTTTGACGAAGTCGAATTGCTAAGGCTGCACCAGTGATGATAAAAACATGCCAACTATGTCTAACCACGTCTAGCTACCATTGAATACATGGCCCCAGTTCTTTTTTTTTCCCCCTTACTATTGTAACTGGATGCCAGCGTGAGGTTATTCGTTCAACTGTTACCTTTCACCAATTCACAAGTTTTTTGCAGGAGAACTTAGTTCATCAGAGATTTGGTCTATGGCCAACTTTACTGTGTTTGAACAAGAAGCTATTTTGTAAAACGAATAGCAGTGATATTAATCTGTATATCCATTTCACATACCTCTAACACAGTATATACATCTGGTTTGACCCCCAGTTTCTCAAGGGACTTTGCCTGCGTAAGAGTTCGCGGGTAGCCATCCAGAAGCCACCCTCTCTCTTTTACGTCATTAAGTGAAAGTCTCGTTGTGACCATCTGAACAAATGAGAAGCCATTCCTCATTCATTGTGAATGGAAAGAGGGAATCACTAATAGACGTATTAAATGAGGCAGATACCGCTGTGACAATTTCATCTGGAACCAGCCGTCCTGTGTTCATATACTCTTTTGCTTTGTTGCCAATTTCTGTCCCTGCTGCCACTTCCGCTCTCAGGAGGTCACCAGTCGATATATGAACAAGTCCAAACTGTCCAAGAAAATGAGGCATCATTAACACAAATGAATCTCAGGGTATCTAAACCTCCATAACTTTCCGAATACCAATGTCAAACGAAACTGATGGTGTGCCAGTCTGCCTCTCTGCCTAGTTCAACCAATAACTATAAGGAGATACAAATGCAAGCCAGTCAAAATTTCTGGTGAGCAACGCAAGCAATCTACATGCTTTCACAACTGTCATGATTCAACCATCCCGAACGAATGCATCACCCAACTACTGCCTCATATCTCAAGTACCCATAGAAGTATACAACAATGGGGAAAAAGAAAACCAAGCCATTAACCATGATATGGGCCCCGATAGATGGATAAGACAGCATCGTTCTCATATTTCTGCAATCTACTCCTTGAGATAATTTAAGTTCTCCTTCAATCGCCCTCCAGGTATTCTTGTCCCTCACTAGATTAATTCTTGTTAGATATACATTCATGGGATTTCTACCATCAGTTTGGATTTTTGGTGGGACTGATTCTTCGATATGATATAACAGCCAGGAATGTATATCTAACAATTCTTAATAACCACCGAGGTGATCCCTTCATAAGAATAGTCAGGGCCTCAGGGGAGATCGATTCCTGTCTAAGACCCGAATTTCCGATTGGTTACTCAGATCAACTTGGCAACTGCTATGTGTTTCATTCGTGATTAAGCGAAACCCTTCGATCAGTGTCAAACGGAACCACAACAAACACACAAGAATAGATCACCTTCTGGGCAATCATTTGACATTGAGTCCCTTTACCCGATGCCGGAGCACCCGAAATCATCACCTTCAATGGCTCCCTGACTGAACACTTGACTTCCGATCTCTGTTCCCACAATACAAACACCACAATCAAAACCCAACTAAACAAAAATATCAAAGTGCCCAATTCAAGAACAAGTCAAGGGTAAAACACAAAGCCGACCACAACCCAGATAACCCCGTCAAGCTTAGATTAATACCTTAAATTTAAAGGGTTTGCTGAGACTAATCTGCTGTGTCTTCTGCTGTCTGATTCGCAGAGGAGAACAGAGAAACGAAACACAGGATGATGGTGATGATTGTGATGAAGTTGAGGGAGATGAGGTGAAGGATGGGCAAGTATAGGGTGAAAAGATAACACAGTTTTTGAGATGGAGAGGACAAGATGAGGAGGAGATGTGGAAAATGGTGAGAGGTGATCAACACACAGTGGCTCAGCAAAATGCTTGGCACTGAAGAGAGGGAAGAAGGGAACAGCATGATCCCATTGGAACGGTTGCCAATTCATGGTTTAGAGCACACGTTTCGCTTTTGCTTTTTTTTTTTTTTTTTTTTGATTTTTTTTTCCTCGTTTCTATCATGGGTGCTTACCATACATCTTCGCTGAATTGTTCTCTTCTTCTTGAGATCTTGGGATCTTATGCAGTTATATGATGGATTGCAGTTATATGATAAGGTCCAAATCAGTAGTGATCCTCGGTACCAATCCTAACTTCTTCAGGAATCAAGATGGCTTATCTGAACGTCTAAAAATATACACGTGACCGCTCCTCAACCAATTTACCCCGATCGAACTCCGCAGCCCCAACTATTCGACATCCTACCATATATTGAATACTTGCACATTCAATCAACAAGAAACCCAGCATCAAGCTGTTCGCTTGGACGACTCCAAGTCCAGACCGGCATTAATGGATATAACTTCATAGACTTTCACTTGAAGGTGCTGGATAGGACCAATGTTAGTGCTAATCGATTCTGCAGTCTCCTCTCAACACGGCAAGATTGTGTCAAACCACACAAACTTGGGAAGGCGACCGAGCTGGGAAATTTGGACAATCCGATGACAATCAAGACATAATTCAAACACCACCATCCCAGTCCTGACTCTTCCTTGCAATATACTCACTCAATCGAAAAGTGGAATAAGCAAAGTTGAATGGCAAAATATCGACATGATGGGACGATATCTTCGGCATCAATGCCATTAACCGTCGAGATCTTGAGTTCTCAAGAACAACACAACAAGAAAACCATGATCACAATCAAACTCAACCAAAACAATCCAAGAAAGCCTCACCCTTCAAGAAGCATACAACATATCAATTCATCAACAAAGATCTTTTTACTAACGAAAGCTGATCTTTTATTCCATGAGATCATGCACGATGTTATTCCATGAGATCATACACGATACATCGTAGCATTCACCACCGATGCATCATCATCATCATCATGAGCATCATCGACGACACATGTAACTACAAGTAAACTTCAACAACCACAGCCAACCTCGATCACCTGATTCTACGATATCACTGACATAGACGATGACTATCGATCTAAACTACTCCAAGAACCTATAATACACGTCGTGAACTAAACACGCTTGTGCATAACAACGAAAGATAACCTCAAATCGATCATCCGAATCACCGATCCTACGATCCCTCCCTCATTAAAACTCCACGAGAGACACCGATTATTCCATCAGACCGAAACCGCTCGACAATCTACCATACTCCGAATCCAAACATCTACACATCAGAAACCCTAATTCTCCACTAATCCTTCATCAACATCCGATTCTATTCGATTCTTCTACTCTAGACTTTCCTCGTTGAAAAAATATAAAGAAAGTCTAGACAGCCTCAGATCTCAACCAGATCCGATTCGATCCAACGATTTCTTCGAAATCAGATCCGATCAAGACCAAAATCCATCAGATCCTCAGAATCCGGCGAAGATCGGTGGTCGCGACGCCGTTCCTTACCAAATTCGACGGAAAAGGAAGGCAACACGGCGGCGGCGAGTTCACAAACGCCGCCGGCCCCGCATACATCTCCCTCGATCTCACCTTCGTCTTCACATCATCAACGACACCGAAATCAAGATCCAATCCCTTCGCCTTCATCATCATCACAGACTTCGCCTTCGATCTCATCTGCCTCTTCACATCACCAACACCAAAATCAAGATCCAATGCCTCCGCCTTCATTATCATCGTCTTTGCCTTCGGTGTCATCATCGTTGCTTCGTTCTTCTTGTTGATGATGATATTGCTGAGAGATTCGCCGCGTTTGAGGATAGTGATATCTTCCATGACGAGATGCTGCTTCTTCTTCGACAACATCACCGGCGAGGTCGTCGGGCTTCTTCTCCGGCGTCGATTGGATCGGCGAGGGGTCGATCCGACGGTGGAGGAGAGGTGGTGGTGGGGGAGGAGGACGGCCGCGGTTGACATTTTGGTGAGGAGGGGTAGAATGGGAAACTGCAAAAAGTGGGGAGAGGAGACGTGGAAAGAGAGAGACGGGATTGATACACAGGGAGAGGAGGGGGGTGGGGTGGTTTTTATAGTGGGGGAGTTGAAGGATTGGTGAGTTGAGGCACGTGAGGGGTTACGTGGGGGTGGGATTTATTCGTTATTATCTTTAGGAATTTTTGGTGAGGTATCTTAGATCAAATACTTAGTCGGTCCTATAAATATGATGCTATTATAGATACAACAATCATGATTAATCAATCAATCTGGATTGATATACTGATATTCGATTAATCTTTTTTTCTTAAAATTTAGATTGATCAAAAACTTTATTCGATATTGATGTAATAACCGTTAAATCTATTTTTAATTATGCAAACAATGTCAAACATTATTTAGAAATCATTAAACCTTTCAATCACATATATTAATTCTTTTTTTTATAGAGAAACATATATGATATATGAAATAATTAGCAATAACATAAGACATTGTGAGATGAAATGATGAATTATTGGATACATAATCTTAATGTTAGTATTTTTTTTTTCTTTTGAGAATGACATCATGTACATTTTATTGTATTACTAATTGGACTTTAATTTCAATTTTAATGTGAATAATATTCTTTCCGTCCTACGAAAAATCTAACATTTGTTATATTTGATCATTTCATTATGAATATAATATCTTTTTATTTGGAAATAAAAAAATCAAATCACTTTTTTATTTGTAATCATAATCTCATTATATTTTGATAAACCACATCATTATATAAATATAAAAAAAATTAATTCTAGCATAACCGTAGGCGACGGGAGGGGAATCGCCTAGAAAAAAATCTTGATAAACTAGCCACACAAACAGGCCACGTAGCCCTCACTCGCCGACTTCCCTACTTAGGCGGTTAACTTGTCCCTCTCGTTTTCAACGGCACGGCCCACTAGTCAACACAAAACGGTCCATTCTACAACTCGGCGAAATATCACCGAAATGGACTGAGCCCAAATAATTCCAATCAGCCCATTATCCCTACAAGGCCCAACTCAATCTAATTCCACACACAGGCACTCATTCTCTCTCGACCGGTCTCCGATCATCGGCGGCGACGGTGAAATCGAGGGGCGCTGATTGATTCGATACAATGCATTTCTGCGACGAGGTAATATAATATTTGTGTGATTTTGTCTTTTGGTGTGGACTTTTAGGGTCATTTTTTTGTATTGTGAATTATTAGGGCGAAATGAGTGAGATATTTAGGAAGGATTGTTGGACTGTGTTTGAATCAATCCGTGAAGTGATTTTTTTCGTTGGGAAAAAAAATTGGATTTGGGGAAGAATCAAACGCGTTGTAGAAAATTGAATTCTCAAGAGGTTTGTCATGGTACAGATGTGACTGACTTGATCTTCTCCATCGATCGATCGTCGTCGTCGTCGTTTTATGGGAAGATCATTCATACGCGGAACATTGAGCAGATCAAACGGAGGAGGAGGGAATTTGCCGGTGTCTGTCCCTTTCGGGTCGCCTCCATTGCCTTTGACACCTCTGTGCTCACTCACTCGTCATCAATTCATCAAAGAAGTTGTCAATTGCTCCAAACGTAGGTAGATCGTCATATTTTGCAGGGAAGTGAAGATTGTCATCCCACGCTTTGCAATCCTTCCTCCTCGCATTCCGCGTTTAGGTGTCATGCTTCATTCCAATCTTTACAAATATCCATGCTTATATGCTAAACCCTAATATATAAGTTAGAAAACACACACACACATACACAACGATTGATTTGATGATATCGCGTTGCCTCTCTTCGTTCTATCCTCAGTTATAGGATGGACCAACAGGAACAAGCAGATGCAGAAGAAGACCAAGAAGAAGAAGAAGAGGTATATCTCACAGCACGCCAGGAAAATGCTGATTTAATATCTCTATCAAATCTTAATTGGCTGTCTTGTTCATATTTTTTAATATTGATCAGTTGGAGCGATTTGATGATTTCACTTTGGCTTCATCATGGGAAAGGTATGCAACGGAACCCTCCCACATACTTCTTATTATTCCCTTAAATCTTTACTGCGATATCATATTAATTTCTATGGACAAACCAGAAACCTGATCTCATTATCGAACATGTGCCAGGTTCATATCTGAAATCGAAGCAGTTATTCGTCATTGGTTAGCAGATGGCCCTAAAAACTTGTTGGTGCGCTTGCTAATGACAATGTGATGTATTAGTTTCTCATATAGAGTATACTCCTATGAAATAAAATCTGCCTTTCGTGTTCCTTAAGTTTTTTTCTTCATTGTATCTTCTTGATTTGTGTTCAGGAAAAGGATGGGATTCAAGTGGGTCCATCAAATTACTTGTGCAAAGCTAAAACTGAGTTGAAGCACGACTTGAAAAGCTACATTATGGAGTATTATTACTTTCTAGACAGGCATTCTGGTACTTACTCCTGCACTTTGGCTTACTCATTTGCTGTGAAGTGCTCTATAAAAAACGGCTGAAATTTTCATTTCTTTTAGGCAAAGTTAAGGAATGGGAGTGGACATTGCATGACTTGCAGCTATTCTTTGGGGTGGATGAATTTTTGGTACATTTTCCTCTTGGCAACTCTCACTCTTTGCTTGCTGAGTCCCTTAAAATTTCTGGTACTATGATTGCCAGGTTAGCTTTTCGCCTTGAAGTAAGACTGGAATGACGTCGTCGTATTCATGTAGCCGACCCCACTTGATGGGATAAAGGCTTAATTTGTTGTTATTGTTATGATTGCCAGGTTATCCAAAGGCAGATAAAAAAAAAATGTTGTTGTGCTTCTTTTTGTATATGCAACCCTATTTTCCCACTGAATGTTACTTTTGTTATGAGATATTGATTGTTATCGCTAGGTAATTGCTCCTCAAAGTGCCAGTGGCGTGGTTCTAGACTCGCCAGAGGCTAGCAAGCTTCTTAGTGCAGTTGCAATCGCTTCATCTAATTGTTCTAGGTGAGGAGCTTGCAATATTTACCTCAATAGTTTTTAGCAGTACTTGCGTCTCAATTCGCACCATGAGCTTTGCTGCACCACTGTAGTTATTATGCTTGATGCTAACAATGTGATGCCTTTATTGTGGTTATTTTTCTGCCTCGGTTCTTTCTACCCGTCATCTTTTGACTAAGCTGTTAATAAATGTTAATTTTTCTCTCCGCAGTTTTTGGCCAGCTTTCGTCCCTGTCCATGATCCTTCTCGAAAAGCATTCATTGGCATTCAAAATACAGGAACAGTGTTTACTAGAAGATTCGAGGGAGATCGAATAGGAAGTCAGGTTCCTGTGAAGCTCATGCATTTAGAAGGGTTGTATGAGTTGTTCATCTCTAAATTTGTAAATTCGCAACCTAAAACTGTTTTCTTTTCTCTTGGTATGCTTTTGCAATTTCTGCTTGTTGAGTGAAAATTATGACGTTTTTATGTGTTTTTTTAAAGGCATTTTCCTCATTGGACTCATCACCGAAACTCTTTAGTGTTCAATTCACAATGAAACTGACCTACAAAACCCTACCCAAGGATGATGGCGATAATTACATGCAAGGGTCTGATGCTGTAAACTCAGAATTTAGTGTTGATGTGGGGGGTGATCTCCGTCTCAAAGTACAATGGGATGATGATTGCCCATGGAGTGAGTGGTATTCAGCAGAAGATCCTGTCAAAGGTAACCATATGAAGGCATGGTAGAATATATAGTTTTTCTTGTATCTTTGACACCTTCTGTTCCATAATGGATATCGAAGGTGATCAAAGCTCGTTTAGCTTCATAAGCTGAGTCTTTACGTGCACCGAGAATCTTGAGTATCTAGTCAAAGTTTATTCCATGCATATGTATCTACAAAATTGCAGATAATATTTAATTGTGATATTAAATATAAACTTAGACCAAGACCTAATGAAATGACAGGCCATTACCTCAATGCCACAAAACCTAATAGTGTAGATAGCTAGGATAGAGCTTGGATTGTTAAACCTTATCTTGTGGCAGCATCGTCCCTTGGAATATAGGAGTATTCTTCTGTTAGCAACTATGAGATCTGGAAGATGATCAACAATGAAAAGAATTCCTGCAGGATTTGAATTGATTACTTTGTGGCCAGAAAAGACTATTCAAAGCTCTTTAGAGATGGCTGAGGTGGAGAACTCTTCCCCCCATGAGGCCCAGAATTGGCTTTTAGTTCCGGAATTTCCAACGGCACAGTGAGTGTCTCATCTGATTTTTGCATTTGTCTTGTTTGTTCTAATCTATGTTCCTATGCATCTCCATATAATTTCTATGAAGCTTCATTAACATACTTCTCCCCTTATTCTTTTTCGGATTTCCTCCCACCCACATCCACCCACTCGACTACACTCGACTACACTCTTTCCTGCAGCAATGTAGATAATGCAGGATGTGCTGTCGGATTTGCTTCGCAACTCTCTCTTCTGGTCAAAGCACTGGTGTTATCTTTTGAGGCTCGATT